>WNGS01125945.1:0-10575 GCA_020271785.1 Procambarus virginalis | reverse complement strand
GGCCACTGGTACTGATTGGACACAATACCGGTTTACTTGCATAGTTCTGGTAAAGATAAAACATGTAGAAAGGTATATAGAACATGTGTATAACTATACAGTATGGTGGGAGGAGCAATGTTGGCGAGTAAGATGTTGGAGTGAGGGAGGGCTGGCTGGGTGTGGGCGCTAGCTCTCACTCGAGGTGTGTTCTGAGTGTGTTGATGGTGAATGTATATAGTGTGGTGACAGTGGTTAGGGTGTAACTAGATTATATGTATACATAAATTAGCATGATACATAGTATTATGTGCAGCATATGTGTACCACACAGAGTGATCATGCACGTACACAGTGTGCCTTCGGACAGTACGGTTGTTTTACTGCCATAAGATAGTGTACGTGTTCACTATACATAGGATGTAGTACGTAAAACACCAATAAAATGTATTTGGAACTGTCGAAAAAAATGAACGAAAAATAGTATTTGCGGGCAATCTCGCGCGCCCCGCCCTACGGACGCCCCACCCGCCCCGGGAGCTTACAGCACGGGCGCACGGGAATCATGGACTGTCACGCCCCAACTTACGGACCCAATAGCAGCCAAGTAAGTACAATTACGTCTTTTTTTTTACCAGCACCCATACTGAGGGGAACGGGTTTTTGACACTTTAAAGAAAAAGATTTTTTTCCAGAGATTTTATTTCCTGCGCCACCACGGGGGTGTCATATTGGAGGCGAAACAGTTAAAGGGTTAATGCACCCATCATTTTCCCATCCTCATCACTTTGATACTTTCTAGACATTCCTTAGTACATTCTTCCATCTGTTTAGCTACCGTTTAGGGTGATCTCTCAAAGGTCGAGCTTTCCCTTTTACATATCTGCCGGTTTTCCTGTAGTCGCACACACTCTCTCTTTGGTTTGTTAAGACATTCCACTGAGGCCAAAATTTATATCTACTATCTTTGCTCTTCTACCAGCTCTTTTCTGACCTAGATGTTATCTACCTTTTCTTTGCACCAAAAATTATCAGGGCTTACTCCGATCAACTGGTGTTTGCACACTTCGGGTTAGATGCCAATTCCTTCCTCACTTCCAGCCTAATAGTTTGTTTTATCTTGGTTGCTGCAGTTTGACTTCCTTTACAGCTGCTATCAATATTGTCCTCTTCTCCCTGGCCACTTGTGCATATGTGAGTGCATATCTTTCTTGCAACTGTTCCAGAACTTCCCTGTGTACACTTCCTCCATCTGTGCTGACACAAAGCTGTTTTCCTCTTGAATTTCCTTGCCTAGCCCTATGGTAATCATTATGCTTTATAATTTGCTCTAAACTCTTCCCAAGAGCTATTTTTAAGAGTATATTTTCTTCTTCCATGGATTTGCAATTTGTTTCCACATTGACTCTTTTCTTGCGCAAGTCCTTTCACTAAACCCTCAAGACCTAAAACTTTTGACTATTCAAAGATCATTACTTTCTTTCAGCATTACTAATTTATTTCTACATGAGAGTTCCCTATAGTACTCTAATTTACCAACTTGTTGTGTAGACTGCTAATACTCAATGGCTTTCTTCATTGAATCCCCAAATCAAGGTCTGTTTTGTCTTTTCCTCTTGTCACTGTGGCCAGTCTTGAATGTTCTGCTCTGCACTGTTAAACACTATAGGGCAACTTTTCTCACCACAATTTTTCACTTCCCTTGGCACATTCCTATTATCTCACCTAATTTTTCAAAAGCACTATACCTTTAGTTCTTCGTGGGAAGGGGACCCCACTCACTATCCTAACCTGTACTACAATACTTGGATGTGTTGAAATATGCTGAAGCTCCTCTGTCTGCAAATGTTGCCCTGGGGTGTCACCTGTTTGAATGGTGGTGTGTGAACCCCGTGTATCCGTCGGCCGTTTAAAAATCTTGCGTAGTACTCCAAATCCATCATATGATGCGATGCGCAATTTACCATACACTGCATGAAAAATCACACAGCAGACGACACTATAATCGATTACGTCACCTCCCTCACCAAAATAGCTCCTCTCAACCATTCTCCTGTTACGTTCTAAACTATATACAACACTATATATACCCTGTACATATTTTTGGCCCATAGCGAACCACTAAGCTATTATGGTGAGCAAAACAAGAGTGGCGAGCACACACACACATGAGGCTACCTCAATTCTCGCCCTCCCTCCCTCACCAAAACTTTCCTCCTTCCACAATACTACGCACAACGCTAGTTATAACCACAATCCTGCTATTATCACAATCCTGGTCACTAATTCCTGTAAATGAAATTTGACCACCGTTTTTTTTGAAAAGGAACCTAAGAAATCATTTGAAAATCCTAGATGGACGAATAATACTGTGGTGCTGTGAACATCGTGAACAGCATTGAATCACTGATAATGGAAACATTGTACCCAGTCATTATCACACTCAGGCTCTTCTATAACACTATCATGGCTAAATGATACAGTTAATATATATTTTTGACCATTATAGGCGATGCTGGTGGTCCACGCTGAACAGCAGTGGCTGTGCCTCATGCTGCGAGCGCCAGCCTTGGTTGCTCACACACTACTGAGGCTCCCACACCGGGAATGTGGACCACGATTTTTTTTAAAGATGGCGTCTGTTTACAGAGCCATGAGGAATCTGATTGAACCCCCACCCCATGTAGCCGCGGGAGATTTGTGGAACGTGAAAAAATACAAATACCCGGAGGCGCGTTGCGCAACCAGACGCGAGCCTGCGGCGCGTTGCGCAGTTAAAGGGTTAAGACGAGATCTTTCAAGAGAAGACAGAGAGAAGCTGAAACTGAACCTCGCTGAGGCAAAACGTTTAAATGAGAGCAGGAATGAAGAAGAAATCAAATCTTTTTTCTACAAAGTGTTAGGGGTAGGCAGACCAGTAAAGTGGTATATAAAGGCAAACCAACACAATCAATAAGAGAGGGGGAGTGAAGAATAAGGAGAGGGGGAAACAGTTCCTGAAGATTGCATACACCAACATAGATGGAGTAAGATCGAAGATATTGGAGTTAAGTGATGTAATACAGATGCAGACACCAGACATTGTTGCACTCACGGAGACAAAACTTGAAGATGATATTTTAATGAGGTCATATTCCCAAGGGGCTACTCAATTTGGAGACGGGACAGAAAAATTAGGAAAGGCGGTGGCGTTGCTGTGCTGGTGAAAGAACACATAAAGGTGAAGGAAATAAGACTGCCAATCCACAAGAGGTTGACATAATAGCACTAGAGATCTGCCATGAAGATGATAAACTATGGATCATAAATGCATATAGTCCACCACAAGCAGCACATGGTCAAAGGAGGAGCTAGATAGTAAACGAGAAGGTCTTATAACAATAATGAGAGAGATCATAGCGAGAGCGGATAACAATAGGTCACGACTGTTGATAGTTGGTGACTTCAACTTGAAATCCATAGACTGGGAAGCATATGAAGCTAAAACAGAAGATTTTTGGACCTGTAAATTTGTAGACCTCATCCTGGAAACATTCTTGTATCAACATGTTAAACAAGCTACGAGGATGAGGGAAGGGGACGTTCCCTCCATGCTAGATTTGATATTTACCAGGAAGGGAAGAAGTATTTGACATTCAGTACCTTCCTCCCTTGGGTAAAAGTGACCATGTCTTTTTGGGAATAAAGTATGCAATGCGTTATAATCTGGAAGAAAATAAGGAGGATGAGGCAGTTGAAAAACCTGACTTCAAGAGAGGACATTATGGCAACCTTAGAAATTTTTTTAGTGAGTATAATTGGACAGACTTGTTGCTAGGCAAGGAAGTGAATGAGATGTATGTCAAGTTTTGTGAAATATATGATAAAGGCACAAACAAATTTATACCAAAACAGAGATGCAGAACTAGGAAACAGGATTGGTTCAATAGGAATTGCGAGAGGGCCAGAGACCAAAAGACAAAAAATGGAATCAATACAGGAAGAGGCCAAACCCCCAAACATACAAACGATACAAGATGCAAGAAAACAACTACACAGCAGTGAGGAGAGAGGCAGAAAGAAATTTGAAAAAGGGATTGCAGACAAATGTAAAACAGAACCAGGTCTATTCTAACAAATTCATAAACAACAAATTGCAGGTAAAGGATAATATTCAGAGGTTGATAATGGGAAATAGATTCACGGAAATGAAAAGGAAATGTGTGAAACACTAAACGAAAAGTTCCAAAGTGTGTTTGTACAAAATGAAATCTTTAGGGAACCAGACACAATAAGAATTCCAGAGAACAACATAGAGCACATAGAGGTGACTAGAGACGAAGTGGAAAAAATGCTCAAGGAGCTAAGTAAGAACAGGCAGTTGGTCCAGATGGAGTTTCACCATGGGTTCTGAGAGAGTGTGCACCTGAGCTCAGCATTCCACTTCAGCTGATTTTTCAGGCATCCCTGTTTACAGGAGTTGTAGCTGATGTGTGGAAAAAGGCTAACATAGTTCCAATCTACAAAAGTGGAAGCAGGGAAGACCCCCTTAATTATAGACCTGTATCATTGACAAGTGTAATAGTCAAAATATTGGAAAAAATAATTAAAAACTAAATGGGTAGAACACCTGGAGAGAAATGATATAATATCAGAACGACAGTATGGTTTTCGATCTGGAAGATCCTGTGTAACGAACTTACTCAGTTTTTATGATCGAGCAACAGAGATTTTACAGGAAAGAGATGGTTGGGTTGACTGCATCTATCTGGACCTAAAAAAGGCTTTCGACAGAGTTCCCCATAAGAGGTTGTTCTGGAAACTGGAACATATTGGAGGGGTGACGGGTAAGCTACTAACATGGATGAAAATTTCCTAACTGACAGAAAAATGAGGGCCGTAATCAGAGGCAAGGTATCGGATTGGAGGAATGTCACGAGTGGAGTACCACAGGGTTCAGTTCTTGCACCGGTAATGTTCATTGTCTACATAAACGATCTACCAGAGGGATTACAGAATTACATGAACATGTTTGCTGATGATGCTAAGTTAATAGGGAAGATAAGAAACCTAGATGATTGTCATGCCCTTCAAGAAGACCTGGACAAAATAAGTATTTGGAGCAACACTTGGCAAATGGAATTTAATGTGAATAAATGCCATGTTATGGAATGTGGAATTGGTGAACATAGACCCCACACAACCTATAAATTATGTGAGAAATCTTTAAAGAATTCTGATAAAGAAAGGGATCTAGGGGTGGTTTTAGATAGAAAACTGTCACCTGAGGACCACATCAAGAACATTGTGCGAGGAGCCTATGCTACACTTTCTAACCTAAGAATTGCTTTTAAATACATGGATGGAGAAATACTAAAGAAATTGTTCACGACTTTTATTAGACCAAAGCTGGAATATGCAGCGGTTGTATGGTGCCCTTATCTTAAGAAGCACATCAACAAACTGGAAAAGGTGCAACGACATGCCACTAAGTGGCTCCCAGAAATGAAGGACAAGAGCTATGAGGAGAGGTTAGAGGCATTAAATATGCAAAAACTAGAAGATAGAAGAAAAAGAGGCGATATGATCACTACTTACAAAATAGTAACAGGAATTGATAAAATCGACAGGGAAGATTTCCTGAGACCTGGAACTTCAAGAACAAGAGGTCATAGATTTAAACTAGCTAAACACAGATGCCGAAGAAACGTAAGAAAATTCACCTTCGCAAATAGAGTGGTAGACGGTTGGAACAAGTTAAGTGAGAAGGTGGTGGAGGCCAAAACCGTCAGTAGTTTCAAAGCGTTATATGACAAAGAGTGCTGGGAAGACGGGACACCACGAGCGTAGCTCTCATCCTGTAACTACACTTAGGTAATTACACTTAGGTAATTACCATCATCAGGGCTCTTGTAAACAGAAGCCATTTTTAAAAAAAATCGTGGGCCAAACTCCCGGGCGTTAGGGGCCTCAGTATCGAGTAAGCTACCAAGCCTGATGCACGCAGCATGAGCTCACAGCACTGCTGTTCAGCTTGTGACCACAGCATCGCGTAAAAATGCCATAATATACTTGTTCATGCTATTATGTAGCGATAATATTATTACAGAAGACCCCTGACTGTGATAAAACTGACCATGGGTCTGATAATAAGAGGATTGTGATGATATTTAGTGCTGTGCTCCATGGAGGGAGGAGTAATGCTGTGGGAGGGAGGGTGGTGGCGTTGTTATCTGACTGTGTGGGACGGTGTTTTCGTCATGTTTCCCCGTTCTGGGGGTTCTACATGACTACTGGTCTCGGGTGCGCATGCGCCTTTGTGTGCCTTCGGGACTGGTTTTGGCTTCCGTGTTCTCAAGGGTTCGGGAAGGTTTTTCCTACTTCCCGCGTTATTGGAACGTCTGTCGGCTCCTCGTCCTTGTTGCCGAGTTGGGCTACTTGTAGCCCTGTTGGGCTCCTTGTGGTCCTGTTGTGCTCCTTGTAGCCCTGTTGGGCTACTTTTGGCCCAGTTTGGGCTCTTTCTGGGCCTGTTGGGCTACTTGTGGCCCTGTTGGGCTACTTGTGGCCCTGTTAGGCTACTTGTGGCCCTGTTGGGCTACTTGTGGCCCTGTTGGGCTACTTGTGGCCCTGTTGGGCTACTTGTGGCCCTGTTGGGCTACTTGTGGCCCTGTTGGGCTACTTGTGGCCCTGTTGGGCTACTTGTGGCCCTGTTGGGCTACTTGTGGCCCTGTTGGGCTACTTGTGGCCCTGTTGGGCTACTTGTGGCCCTGTTGGGCTACTTGTGGCCCTGTTGGGCTACTTGTGGCCCTGTTGGGCTACTTGTGGCCCTGTTGGGCTACTTGTGGCCCTGTTGGGCTACTTGTGGCCCTGTTGGGCTACTTGTGGCCCTGTTGGGCTACTTGTGGCCCTGTTGGGCTACTTGCGGCCCTGTTGGGCTGCTTGTGGCCCGGTTGCGTGCCTTTTTTGGGCTCTGTCTTCGCTTCTTTGGCCGGTTTTCTTGTTCCTGCTCACTCTTTTGGCTACTTTTCTTGTGCAGTAGTCTTGGTTGCCGCCTTCCCGCAGGGTAGGTTGCGCGTTTTCGGCCAGCATGTCATGCGCGTGCGCCGCGGAGTTTGTTTTGGTCTGGGCGGTGTGTAGTGCCGGTGTTCGTCGTCTTTTTGCTCCAGTGCTTCGCCTTTCGCTCTTCTCCCTTGCCGCGGTATGTGCCCCTTTTCGCTCCGGGGGTGTCCTGGGTTCCAGTTGTGGGGAGGCCGCCGAGGTTTCCCCTGTGTCATGGGTGTGGGCCGCCTTCTTCGCCTCTTCCTTGCTCTCCTGCAGGTCCGGCTCTGGCTTCTTCACCTGGCGGTGCTCCCAGGTTCTTCTGGGCTCGGTTGAGTCGTGTCACTTCGAGCCACCGTTTGCCAGGTGAGTTTCTGCGGTCTGGCGTCTTTTGGCAGGGCGCTGGATGTGGTGTTATATGCCTGTCCTTCTTTAGGTCTCTTTTTGTACGACTGAGACCGTTCGCACACCAGTGTCGGTCCCCTTTTTTCACCCCTTCCTGTCCCACTCTTGTGCATGTCCAACCCATGCTAGGGTCATTCAGGGGTCCCACCTTTGTTAGTGTTATGTGGTGTGGGGGTTTGTGGTGTTGGTTCTGTACTCGCCTGGTAGGGCTCCTGGCTGTGCTTGCAAGGTTTATGCGCTCTGGCTTTTGGGTCCCGCCTATCTGGTAGAACTTGCGGGATAGTACCAGTGGAGTGCAGTGGTGCCATAGGCACACTCGGGGAACACTGTATATCCATCAGAGGTCTGCAGTTGTTACACGACCTCCTTGCGAGCATACGCCTTCTCGCTGGTACCTTATCTTGAGGTTAACTTGAGGTGCTTCCGGGGCTTAGCGTCCCCGCGGCCCGGTCATCGACCAGGCCTCCTGGACTGGTCATGCTGGCTGTTGGACATGGCTGCTCGCTGCCCGACGTATGAGTCACAGCCTGGTTGATCGGGTATCCTTGGAGGTGCTGATCCGGTTCTCTCTTGCACCAACCCGTCCCCGCATCTTTATTACGTCAATATTGACTTCTTCGTTCCGTGCATAGGTGCCATACTGAACATAATAGTTTCCCTTAAAAGACTTCGTGGAAAACACCGACCTTACCTGACCTACTTAGTAGGTTACAATACGCATCTTATGGTTTCGTAATTGCAATTGTTACTTAACCTATTATAGGTATGCCACTGAACTCTGTGAGGGGATTGCAAGTTATGCCCCTATGGTACGGTCTGTGGACTTCCGGGGCACACTAGCTTGCCTTCGACTTAGTTATGGCCCATCCTGGTTGTGGGGAGTCTGTGGGCCTGCAGGCCGCCCCATGCGTCTTCCTGGTGGGCCTCCCTTTGGCCGGTCTAGCCTGGCCTCGGGCCGGGCTTGGGGTGTACATGAGCTCCCGGTTCCCCATCCAGCCGGTTTTGAGCGGGGTTTCTCCGCCGTCGGTCGCCTGGTAGGCGGGTTCCTGGGCCTGCTGGGTTCTGTCGTGTCTCCGTGGGCCCTGTCTGGGGTCTATCTGCTCCGTTCTCTGCCTTTGCCGGAGCGAGTTGCTCTTTACCTGTGGCATGTTGCGGTGGTGTATACTCCCCTAGTTGTGCTTGCGGGGGTTGAGCTCTGGCTCTTTGGTCCCGCCTCTCAAACGTCAATCTTATAACAGGTGTACAGTTTCCTGAGCCTATTGGGCTCTATCATATCTACACTTGCAACTGTGTTTGGAGTCAGCCTCCACCACATCGCTTCCTAATGCATTCCATTTGTCAACCACTCTGACACTAAAAAAGTTCTTTCTAATATCTCTGTGGCTCATTTGGGCATTCAGTTTCCACCTGCGTCCCCTAGTGCGTGTGCCCCTTGTGTTAAACAGCCTGTCTTTATCCACCAGGTTGTATGTTGCTACTACTGCGCGTGTGCATTAGTACCGTGTTTCGCAGTGGCGTGTCCTTACTCCTGGGGTTTTTTATGCTTCTGCTCTTTCGTCCTGCCTCACCCCAGTCGTTTTCCTGGCATCTCCTTTGGTCAGTTTTGCCTGCACTTGCTGCTATGTTGGGGGACGTGGTCGGTTTCCACCACTTCATTGTTTGTGTGTTCCCTTGTTTTCCTCCTCTGCCACAGGGGTGTTCTGCGTGTGTTCCTTGGCTTCTTGGGCTTTTTTCGGCCTGTGTCCTGTGGTGTGCTTCTTTGTCTCGGTCTGTTGCTGTTGCTCGTACCTCTTGGTTCGGGTACGGTTCTGGCGGCAACCCTTCCGCCTTCTTTGGTTTCCTTGCTTGCCCTGCCACTTGGTTTTTTGGGGTCTTGCGATGTCTCGCGTCGGACCCGTCATTTGTTCTCCTGGCGGGTTTGCTTGCTTTGGGATTTGTCTGTTCGGCAGACGTTCCATCTCCTTGTACCACCTGAGTTCGGTGGTCGCGCCCGAGATCTTCTTGCGGCTCCGCCTTTTCCTGGGCTCGGAGGGGCCTTGTCGGGGCTGCTTCCGTCTGCCTCGTGGTCTCGCCTCCGGCTGGTGGTCGGTGTCCCACCTGCGTGTTTCTCTTGGCGGCAGTATGGGGTGTTTTGGCGGTCCTTCCTTTTCCTGTACCTTCTTAGGTGGTTCCTCTTGTTAGCGTCGGCCTGGTTTTTGGTGGGGGTTGGGGGCCGTCGTCGTGCCACATACTGTCGCCTCTCTCTTTTTGTGCGGCGCTGGCGGAGCCGCTTTGGCTTGCTTTCGGTCTTGCTTCTACACCGCTTAGTAAGCTGTCTTGTGCTTCGTTTCCCCTCCGGCCTGTTCGTGCGCCGCTTGCACCATCCTGGTATCTGGTCAGCGTGCTCTGTCTTCTCCTCGGTTGGTAGTGCCTCTTCGGTTCCGGTTTGTTTTTCGTCGGCTCTTTTCCTTTTGGCATTTGCCTCTGGGGGTCGGGTCGCTGAGTTTTCCTGCTCCTTTGGTTTTAGCGTTTTGGTTGTTTGGGTGGTGTCCGCCTCCCGGTTCCGTCCCTTTGATCTTCCTCTGTGGGTAGTTAGCTCCGGGGAGCCGACGGGGCTCCCCCCAGAAAACCAGCGTTGAATGTAATGAAACGCCATTTTCTGGGTGAGTCCCGGAGGCTCCCCGGCAACCCTCCCTCCCTCCGGTCGGCGGTTTTTCGCGTGTCTTGACATCCAGCCTCAGAACTGATGGGTGGATAGCCGGCGTGGGAGGTCTGGGGCTCCACCTTCCCCCTCCCGGGGAGGGGGGAGCTGCGCAGACAGCGGCGCGGTGACGTGTGACGTCACACTAGTTTGCTTGTTTTTCTGTTTGGGAGTTCTATCCACTAGTTCGGATTTTGGTAGCAATTTTAACCAGAATAGGGGTTTGTTTTGGGGCGCTTACCTTTCTGGGTGCCTGTCCCGGTCGATGGCAGACATAGAATGCTTCCAACCACACGGGGGCTTCTATAGGCCATTGCTCCCCTTGCCTCTCTGAGGGGGCCCGGTTCTGGCCGTGGTCCCCGGTAGGCCTAAGAACTCCATACACATGACTGATGCCAAAGTCTGAAATTAGCATATCAGCCTGGGATAGCTCCGGGGAGCCTCCGGGACTCACCCAGAAAATGGCGTTTCATTACATTCAACGCTGGTTTTTT
>WNGS01125937.1:0-12141 GCA_020271785.1 Procambarus virginalis | reverse complement strand
ACCGTCGGTGATGGCCTAGTTGCCATCGTTGGTGCCTAGGTACCTCTGGGTGCCTTAGGGGCCTCGGTCGGGGCCTCCGTAGGTGACATCTTGGAAAAAACTGAGGGCGGGAAGGAGGATAGCGAGGGGGGGGGGACAAGAAGAGGGGGGGGAAAAAGAAGGGGGGGGAAGGAAGAGAGGAAGAGGGGAATGAGGAGAGGCGGGGGGAAGAGGGGGAATGAGGGCGTGGGGGAAAAGTGTGGGAATGCTACTATGCGAGGCCGCGATGGGTAAGGGAGGGGAACGGATCGTTGTGGGGGAAGGTGTCAGCGCAAGAGGTGGGGGGAAGTGCCCGCTGGAGGGGAGGGGGGGAAGATAGGAAGGAGGGGGGGGAAGCGGGAACGAGGGAATAGGAGGGGGGGGGAGAGAAATGGAGGGGCCAGGGGGGAGGGAAAAAGAGAATGGAGAGGGATGAGATATGACGGCCTGCATAGGAGGGGGCCGGAAGAGGTGCAAGCGGTGAGACCAAGTTTTTTGTTGTGTTTTGGTAGTCTGGGACGCGGTGGGCATCTCGTCCGTCCGGTGTGTTGCTCTAGACCTGCCTACGGGGGGGGGCACGAGGGCATCGGGGGGAAGTACGGGGAAGACGGGTGGCGGGGGGGGGAGTTTTTTTTTGTGTGTGTGTGAAGTTGTGTGTGGGTGTGTGAGGAAAAGAGGGGGGGGGAAGAGGGGGGAAAGAGGGGGAAAATAAAAAAAGAGAGGGGAGAGGGGGGACGAAGGGACAGGGGGGGGGGGGGGAATTTTTTGTTGGGGGGGGTGGGAGGGATGAAGGAGGGGGGACGAGGAACTAGGAGGGGGGTGAAGAGTGAGGGTGGCCTAGGGGACAGATGCGAGGGAGGGGGGGTGAATATACCAGGAAAGGGGGGGGACCGACAATCGGGGGTTGAGAGGTAAGGGGCGCCTCTGCCTCGAGGGTGGTGGTGAAGGGGGAGATGGAGGGGGGCGGAGAGGGGAAACGGACGAGGGGGGGCAAAGAGGGGAATAGGGAGGGGGGGGGACTACCTGGAGAGTGGCGCGCGGGGAGGAACGAGGGGGTGGGGGAAGAAGAAAGCGGGAAAAGGGGCCGACAGTGGGGGGAGGGGGGAAGTCAAGGGTGGTACGGGGAAGGCCTATATTACCATCGGAGTTTTGTGGTGCGCCTAGTGAGCGGTAAGAGAGGGGGAATCTCGGGTGGGACGTGCTGATTTGGCCTCAGGGGGGGAAGAAGGTGGGTAGACGGGGGGGAAAGTTGTTGCTATGTAGACCAGGGGGGGAAGAACCGAAAGAAAGGAAGAGGGGGGAAGAAAAAATGGTGTCTGTATATGCCTAGGGTTCCTCGGTGTTGTCTTGGAGGTACCCGGGGGTGGTGCCTAGTGGCCTCGTGTGTTGCTCTAGGTGCCTCTGTGGTGCTGGTATTTTTGCCACGGGTCGGGTGGTGGCCCTAGGTGCATTGCCTCGGGGGGTGGGGACGAATGTGCCTATGGCCTAGGGGGCGCAAATGGATGGATGCCTAGGGCGTGAGGGGGGGGGAAGAGGGGGAAGAGGGGGGTGAATCGGAGGAGAGGGGGTGTGGCGGGAGAGAGTCAATGAGGGGGGAGTGAAGGGTGGGAGCAGCAGGGTGGGGAATGCGGTGAAGGAGTGGCCTAAAGGGTGCCATCGGTTTAGGGGGGGAAGAATGCCGCGTAGAATTGTGACCGGGGGGGGGAAGATCGTGTATGGGCACATCAGGAGGGGTGCGACAGGGGGGGGGGAAGATAGGTCGGTGGAATGTGCCGCAAGGGGAATGACCGGGGAAGGGGGGTCGGGGTGCGATGGCCAGGGGGGGGGGGGGTGCGGTGTCCTAGGATGGAGCGGGTCGTGGCAAGAGATGGGACTGGTGAGGGGGGAAGAGGCGGCAATAGTGATGTGGGCGGCGGAAGAGGAAAAAGTCGTGGTGCCTAGAGGGGTGCGTGAGGGCTGGGGCGGGATACTGCCGAAGTTGAAGGTTCCTCGGAGGGGGTGGGGGGAGGTGGGGGAATTAGAGGTTGACAGACATTCGGTGATGCCTAGGTAATGCGACGTGGGGGAAGCAATTGGAAAATGCCAATAGGTGCCGAGGGGGGGTGATGAACGAAATGTGGTGCCTAGGTGCCTCTTTGTAGGGGGTGGGCCGGGGACTAGGGGAAAAGGTTCATCGTTGGTGCCTGAGGGGGGATGGTGAGATAGGGGGACCCAAGAGGGGGGTGGATCGGGAGGGGTGGCTGGGAATAAAAATGGGACAACTAGTGCCGAGGGGGGGGCAAGGGGAAATCGGTTGGCCTAGGGTCAGGGATCCGGAAGCGGGGAATGTCTGCCTAGGGGGGGACTGAAAAGGGAAAGTGCCATCGTGGTGCAACTAAAAAGAGGGGGGGTGGAGGGGGGGGTGGGCCAGAGAAGGAATGAGGCGATGATGCCCTATGTTTGAAGCCGTAAGGGGGGAATGGTGCAAGGGGGGGTAAGTGTACCGAGTCCGAGGGTGGTGCGGGGGGTAAAGGGGAGGGTGTTCAAACTCGGGGTGTTTGGAAGTCTAGTTTGAGTGTGGGCGGCGGAAGCGTGATTGGCCTGGACAGGTGGGTGGTTCCGGGGAAAAGTAGGGGAAAGTACGGCGGGGAAAGAAAGGTCGGGTGTGGTGGCCTAGAAGTTCACGAGGGGGAAGTAGCGTTGGGGAAGATGCCCTAGTGACAGGCCGGTCGGTGTGTGGTGTAAGAGGGGAGGGATGGTGGGGAATTACTTACGAATGGGAGGGCAAGAGTAGAGTGAAGAGGTGTGGGAATGGGCCTCAGGAGGGAAGCGGGAGGCAAGGGAATGTCAGGGCATGTTCTGGCTGGGAATAGGAAAAAAGAAAACCCAATATAGAAATTACGTCTGAAAGAGGGGCGGGACGCAGTGGAGTGAAGTGAGAGGGTCATCGGGCAAGAACGGGGAAGGGGGGCTTAGAAGCGTCCGAAAGGTGGGGGGACACCCCCATGAGGCGGGTGGATATACGGGTCCTGAGAGTTGACGGGACGTAGATCAGGAACCTAAGTTGCGGGGAAGAGGTCCTTTGTGCGGCTGCACTAGGGAAATAGGAGGGTGGGGGATCTCTCAAAAGGGAATATAGGTAGGGGGGTTGGGTGCAAAGAGGGGACGTGGACGACATATTCTTTGAGACGTGGGAGTATCACAGGGAGGGGAGTCAAGTTCTTCCTTGGAGTACATAACCTTCGTCCTGTTTTCACATTTCTTCTTTTGTCATACCTTCTTCCTGTTATCCTACACCTTCGTCCCATGTGTGCCACCGTTGCGGCTGGTTCATCATCCTGCGTCCTGTGGGTCTACCTTGCGTCCTGGGGTCATACCATCGTCCTGGGGTCACACTTGCGGCCTGGGGTCATACCTGCGGTCCTGGTGTCATACCTTCTTCTGGTTTCATACCTGCGTCTTGGGTCCCACTTGCGTCATGTGGTCACACTTGCGTCCTGGGTTCATACAACTTCGTCCTGGGGGCATACTGCGTCCCTGAGGTCCCACACGTGCGTCCTGGATTCCACTTTCGTCCTGGGGGCATACCTCGCCTGGGGTCATCCTTGCGTCCTGGGAGTCTACCTGCGTCGTGGGGTATACCTGCGTCCTGGGTTCATACATACTGCGGCCCTGAGTCACACTTGCGTTTCTGGTGTCAAACCTGCGTCCTTGTGGCACCACCTGCCGTCTGGGGTCAAGACCCCCCCCGTCGCGTCCTGTGGTCACACCTGCGGCCTGGGGTCACACTTGCGTCTGGTGTCAACACCTTGCGTTCGCTGGTGCTCACACCTCGTCCTTGTGGTCATACATCGTCCTGGGTCTCTGCGCTCCTGGGGTCATACCGCATCATGGGTCAGTCATCTGCGTCCATGGGGTCACCCCTGCGGCCTGGTGTCACACCTGCGCCGTGGCGGGTCATACCTGCGTCCTGGGGTCATACCTGCATCATGGGGTCACATCTGCGTCCTGGGGTCACACTTGCGTCATGGGGGGTCACCCTTTGTCCTGGTGTCACACTTGCGTCCTGGGTCACACCTGCGCCCTGGGGTCACACTTGTCCTGGGGTCACACTGCTCGCTGGGGTCATACCGCGTCCTGGGGCCACCTTTGCGTCATGTTGTTCACACCTGCATCCTTTGCTCACACCTGCGATCCTGGGTAATAACCTGCGCGGGGTCACACTTGCGTCCCTGGGGTCATACCATCGTCCTGGGGTCACACTTGCGTCCTGGGGTCACACCTGCGTCGGGTGTCGACACCTGCGTCCCTGGGTCCATACTTGCGTCCTGGGGTCACATTTGCGTCATGGGGCCACATTGCGTCCCTGGGGTAACCACTTGCGTCTTGGGATCATACCTGCTTCATGGGTCATACCTGCGTCCTTGGGTCTCACCTGTGTCCTGGGGTCACACTTGCGGCCTGATTCACCTGCGTCCTGGTCATACCTGCGTCCTGAGGTCACATTTGCATCTTGGGGTCAACTGCATCGTGCGTCTTGCCTGTGGGGTCACGGTGTGCTTCAAAGATTGTCTCACTGCTGCTGGGATGTGACGAGGCTTCCCTTGAAGATGTGGGTAACTTCACTACACCTTGCTGGGTGGGGGGGGGCGTGGGATGCACGACTTAGGTGCTTCCCTTGTAGGATGATAAAGGGTGGTGTGAGGGTAGCTCAGCTACACCGTCTGGGTGAACTGGGGATGGTGAGCGAGGCTTCGGCCTTGGGAAATGATGTGGGTAGCTTCACTACACCTTGCTGGGTGCTGGATGTGACGAGGATGCTCCCTTGATGTGGTAGCTTCACTACACCTGCTGGGTGCTGGATTGACGAGGCTTCCCTTGGGGAGTTGGGATAGCTCACTAGCACCTTGCTGGGTGCGGGGATGTGACGAGGCCTTCCCTTGATGTGGGTACTTCACTACCCTTGCTTGGTGCTGGTTGGGAACGACACACCTAGGCACCACCGAGGTACCTAGGCACCACGAGGCACCTAGGCATCACCGAGGCATCTAGGCACCACCGAGGCACCTAGGCACCACCGAGGCACCTAGGCACCACCGGGCACCTAGGCACCACCGAGGCACCTAGGCACCACCGAGGCACCTAGGCACCACCGAGGCACCTAGGCACCACCGAGGCACCTAGGCACCACCGAGGCACCTAGGCACCACCGAGGCACCTAGGCACCACCGAGGTACTTAGGCACCACCGAGGCACCTAGGTACCACCGAGCACCTAGGCACCACCGAGGCACCACCGAGGCACCTAGGCACCACCGAGGCACCTAGGCACCACCGAGGCACCTACGCACCACCGAGGCACCTAGGCACCACCGAGGCACCTAGGCACCACCGAGGCACCTAGGCACCACCGAGGGCACCTAAGCACCACCGAGGCACCACCGAGGCCCTAGGCACCACCGAGGCACCTAGGCACCACCGAGGTACCTAGGCACCACCGAGGCACCTAGGCACCACTGAGTACCTAGGCACCACCGAGGCACCACCGAGGCACCACCGAGGTACCTAGGCACCACCGAGGCACCACCGAGGCACCTAGGCACCACCAAGGCACCTAGGAACCACCGAGGCACCACCGAGGCACCACCGAGGCACCACCGAGGTACCTAGGCACCACCGAGGCACCTAGGCACCACCGAGGCACCTAGGCACCACCGAGGCACCTAGGCACCACCGAGGCACCTAGGCACCACCGAGGCACCTAGGCACCACCGAGGCACCTAGGCACACCGAGGCACTTAGGCATCACCGAGGCACCTAGGCACCACCGAGGCACCACCGAGGCACCTAGGCATCACCGAGGCACCTAAGCACCACCGAGGCACCTAGGCACCACCGAGGCACCTAGGCACCACCTAGGCACCACCGAGGCACCTAGGCACCACCGAGGCACCTAGGCACCACCGAGGCACCTAGGCACCACCGAGGCACCTAGGCACCACCGAGGCACCTAGGCACCACCGAGGCACCTAGGCACCACCGAGGCACCTAGGCACCACCGAGGCATCACCGAGGCACCTAGGCACAACCGAGGCACCTAGGCATCACCGAGGCACTAGGCACCACCGAGGCACCTAGGCACCACCGAGGCACCTAATCACCACCGAGGCACCTAGGCACCCCAGTGCAGTAATGGGCTCCCGGCAACACGGCACAGTTGCCACTCTGGTGCCATTCTAAGCCACTAAACAAGGCAGCGATGGCGTGCAAAAGGTCCTTAATTTCGGCCAACACGCGAACCTCACTTCATTTAACTGGTATACGAATATCGGTGCAACACCTGCAGAGTGTATAACGTTACAACACCTGCAGTGTATATTGTTACAACACCTGCAGTGTGTATATTGTTACAACACCTACAGTGTGTATATTGTTACAACACCTACAGTGTGTATATTGTTACAACACCTGCAGAGTGTATAACGTTACAACACCTGCAGTGTAAATTGTTACAACACCTGCAGTGTGTATATTGTTACAACACCTACAGTGTGTATATTGTTACAACACCTGCAGAGTGTATAACGTTACAACACCTGCAGTGTATATTGTTACAACACCTGCAGTGTGTATATTGTTACAATACCTACAGTGTGTATATTGTTACAACACCTGCAGTGTGTATATTGTTACAATACCTACAGTGTGTATATTGTTACAACACCTGCAGTGTATATTGTTACAATACCTACAGTGTGTATATTGTTACAACACCTGCAGTGTGTATATTGTTACAACACCTACAGTGTGTATATTGTTACAACACCTGCAGAGTGTATAACGTTACAACACCTACAGTGTATATTGTTTATATTGTTACAACACCTGCAGTGTGTATATTGTTACAACACCTACAGTGTGTATATTGTTACAACACCTACAGTGTGTATATTGTTACAACACCTGCAGAGTGTATAACGTTACAACACCTGCAGTGTGTATATTGTTACAACACCTGCAGTGTGTATATTGTCACAACACCTACAGTGTGTATATTGCCACAACACCTACAGTGTGTATATTGTCACAACACCTACAGTGTGTATATTGTCACAACACCTACAGTGTGTATATTGTCACAACACCTACAGTGTATATTGTTACAACACCTGCAGTGTGTATAACGTTACAACACCTGCAGTGTGTATAACGTTACAACACCTGCAGTGTGTATAACGTTACAACACCTGCAGTGTGTATAACGTTACAACACCTGCAGTGTGTATAACGTTACAACACCTGCAGAGTGTATAACGTTACAACACCTACAGTGTGTATAACGTTACAATACCTACAGTGTATATAACGTTACAACACCTGCAGTGTGTATAACGTTACAACACCTGCAGAGTGTATAACGTTACAATACCTACAGTGTATATAACGTTACAATACCTGCAGTGTATATAACGTTACAACACCTGCAGTGTGTATAACGTTACAACACCTGCAGTGTGTATAACGTTACAACACCTGCAGTGTGTATAACGTTACAACACCTGCAGTGTGTATAACGTTACAACACCTACAGTGTGTATAACGTTACAACACCTGCAGAGTGTATAACGTTACAACACCTACAGTGTGTATAACGTTACAACACCTGCAGAGTGTATAACGTTACAACACCTACAGTGTGTATAACGTTACAACACCTGCAGTGTGTATAACGTTACAACACCTGCAGTGGGTTGCATGTTAGTATTTCGTGCTGTTATTGGTTTAAGTTAACCTCTGTTACAGTGCCCCTTAAGTAATTGTCTAACCTGTAGAGGGATATTAATGTTTATCCTGACCGGCCTCAGCTTTTGTGTTTTGTAGCAATAATAATAATAATAATAATAATAATAATAATAATAATAATAATAATAATAATAATAATAATATATAAATAAAAATGTAAATGTTCGTTTGTTCAAAATCACTAATCTCCAAAATTTCTTCACCGATTGCTTTGAAATTTTCACACACCGTTCCATTCGCATCCGAGCGGGTTTTTATAAACTTACTATATAGATAACACATCTGTGACGGGAAAAGACATGTTTGATTTTTTTTAAACTGTGTTTTTCATGTGCTTTTCATGTGAGGGAAATCTTCGAAACATCTTTACCGATTACTTTGAAATTTTGACACAACGTCACAACGTATGTAGCCGTTCACCTTGGCCACGGCAACGCGTGACCAGATACAGCTAGTAATAATAATAATAATAATAATAATAATTCTTAATATTATTGTTGGTAAGATCCACTAGGACTGAAGGAGGGCGCGAACCTACAACCCCGGAATTGCGGGTCGTTTACTCTACCACCAGACCACCACAGACTTGAGTTATAACAGAGTTCCTACTGAAACCACAGGAAGTCAAGAGGCCTCTACTGCAGCCAGTCCAAGTTGTCACGTCTGGGCCACAAGCACTTCGGGTGGCCCACAAGCACTTCGGGTGGCCCACAAGTACTTCGGGTGGCCCACAAGCACTTCGGGTGGCCCACAAGCACTTCGGGTGGCCTACAAGTACTTCGGGTGGTCCACAAGTACTTCGGGTGGCCCACAAGTACTTCGGTAGGCCCACAAGCACTTCGGGTGGCCCACAAGCACTTCGGGTGGCCCATAAGCACTTCGGGTGGCCCACAAGTACTTCGGGTGGCCCACAAGCACTTCGGGTGGCCCACAAGTACTTCGGGTGGCCCACAAGCACTTCGGGTGGCCCACAAGCACTTCGGGTGTCCCACAAGTACTTCGGGTGGCCCACAAGCACTTCGGGTGGCCCACAAGCACTTCGGGTGGCCCACAAGCACTTCGGGTGTCCCACAAGTACTTCGGGTGGCCCATAAGCACTTCGGGTATCCCACAAGTACTTCGGGTGGCCCACAAGTACTTCGGGTGGCCCACAAGCACTTCGGGTGTCCCACAAGTACTTCGGGTGGCCCACAAGTACTTCGGTAGGCCCACAAGCACTTCGGGTGGCCCACAAGCACTTCGGGTGGCCCACAAGCACTTCGGGTGGCCCACAAGCACTTCGGGTGGCCCACAAGCACTTCGGGTGGCCCACAAGCACTTCGGGTGGCCCACAAGCACTTCGGGTGGCCCACAAGCACTTCGGGTGTCCCACAAGCACTTCGGGTGTCCCACAAGTACTTCGGGTGGCCCATAAGCACTTCGGGTGTCCCACAAGTACTTCGGGTGGCCCACAAGCACTTCGGGTGTCCCACAAGCACTTCGGGTGTCCCACAAGTACTTCGAGTGGCCCATAAGCACTTCGGGTGTCCCACAAGTACTTCGGGTGGCCCACAAGCACTTCGGGTGTCCCACAAGCACTTCGGGTGGCCCACAAGCACTTCGGGTGTCCCACAAGCACTTCGGGAGCAAGGGCGGAGCAGTGGGTTCCCGCCCACCTATAGTCCTATGGTGGATGTTCTCATCGATATATATCCGGTTAATGTGAATTCTGTGTGACTATTATTTTTATTATTGCTGCTTTTATATTTAGTACATATTACGCCTTGGTTCGTGGATCGTTTATCGTTGTATTTTACGTTTCGAGAGAAAACCTTGAGAAAGCCTCATTCGTTTTTTTTTACACGAAAATGCATATACACCATATTTTTCTTCTTGTTTTACGGGGGAACACTGGGATAACTTCGTTAACTTGGTATTTTCCTGAGGAAACTAAGACAGCATCATTATATTTTGACATTATTTTAAACTTCAAGATACTCGGGTGTTGTGGTTCAAACACCAACCACACATAAACTTGACTACCACACACACACACACACACACGACCTTGACTACCACACACACACACACACACACACACACACACACACACACCACACACACACCACACACACACACAGGAGTACAGTTTGAGTACTTGGTGGAGGTAGGGATAACCTATCCAAGGATGGGAGTGGAGGGAAAAAGACTGAATTACCGAAGAGGAAAATATGAAGAGATGAGGAGCTTCCTCAGAGAATACCATGGGAAACAGAACTTAGAGACAAGAATGTGCAAGTCATGATGGATTTTGTCACCCAGAAGTGCCAGGAAGCTGCAGACAGGTTTATCCCTGTCCAAAAGGAGAAAAACGAAAAACAACAAAAACCCATGGTTCAACCAGGAATGCAAGGTAGCGAAGCAACTGAGTAAAAGAACATGGAGAAATTACAGAAATAACAGAACACCAGAGAGCAGGGAGAGATACCAGAGAGCCAGGAATGAGTACCTCAGAGTGAGGAGAGAAGCAGAGAGACAGTTTGAAAATGACATCGCGAGTAAAGCCAAGACCCAACCAAAGCTGCTCCACAGCCACATCAGGAGAAAAACAGCAGTGAAAGAACAAGTGATGAAGCTGCGAAAAGCGGAGAACAGATACACAGAGAATGACAAGGAGGTGTGTGAAGAACTCAACAAGAGATTCCAGGAGGTCTTCACAATAGAACAAGGAGAAGCCCCTGCACTAAATGAGGAGGTGGCAAACCAAGCAACCTTGGAGGAATTTGACCTCACCAGTGATGAGGTCAAAAGGTGTCTGCTGGAGCTGGATGTGACAAAGGCTGTTGGGCCTGACAGAATCTCACCATGGATACTAAAGGAAGGTGCAGAAGCACTAAGTGTGCCACTCTCTATGGTGTATAACAGGTCACTGGAAACAGGAGACTTACCAGAAAGTTGGAAGACCGCTAACGTGGTCCCAATATACAAAAAGGGTGACAGGCAAGAGGCACTGAATTACAGGCCAGTTTCCTTAACTTGTATACCATGCAAGGTAATGGAGAAGATCGTGAGGAAAAGGCTCGTAGAGCATCTAGAGGGAAATAACTTTGTAACGCACCACCAACATGGGTTCGGGGATGGTAAATCGTGCCTCACAGGTTTAATAGAATTTTATGACCAAGCACAAAAATTAGGCAGGAAAGAGAAGGGTGGGCCGACTGCATTTTCCTGGATTGCCAAAAAGCCTTTGACACAGTACCGCACAAAAGGCTGTTAAAAAAGTTGGAGCAACAGGCAGGAGTAAAAAGGGAAGGTGCTCCAGTGGATAAGGGAGTACTTAAGCAACAGGAGGAAACAGCGAGTAACGGTGAGGGGGGAGACATCAGAGTGGCGAGATGTCACCAGCGGAGTCCCACAGGGCTCAGTACTTGGACCCATCCTGTTTCTAATATATGTGAACGATCTTCCGGAGGGTATAGACTCATTCCTCTCAATGTTTGCTGATGATGCAAAAATTATGAGAAGAATCAAGACGGATGAAGATAGACAGAGACTACAGGATGACCTGGATAAACTGGAGGAATGGTCTAGAAAATGGCTGCTAAAGTTCAACTCGGGAAAGTGTAAGGTGATGAAATTAGGAGAAGGGAGCAGGAGGCTGAACACAAGGTATCATTTGGGAGGGGAAATCCCAAGAGTCAAATAGAGAGAAAGATCTGGGGGTTGATATCACACCGAACCTGTCCCAGAAGCCCACATCAAAAGAATATCATCAGCGGCATATGCTAGACTGGCCAACATAAGAACTGCCTTTAGAAATTTGTGTAAGGAATCTTTCAGACCCTGTATACCACTTATGTAAGACCAATCCTGGAGTATGCAGCTCCAGCCTGGAGTCATACCTAGTTAAAACAAGACAAAGTTAGAGAAGATTCAGCGGTATGCCACCAGGCTCGTCCCGGAACTGAGAGGATTGAGCTACGAGGAAAGGCTAAAGGAGCTGAACCTCACATCCTGGAAAACAGAAGAGTAGGGGAGACATGATAACCACCTACAAAATTCTCAGGGGAATTGACAGGGCGGACAAAGACAAACTCTTCACCACGGGTGGGACACGAACAAGGGGACACAGGTGGAAACTTAGTACCCAGATGAGCCACAGAGACGTTAGAAAGAATTTTGCAGTGTCAGAGTAGTTAATAAATGGAATGCACTAGGAAGTGATGTGGTGGAGGCTGACTCCATACACAGTTTCAAGTGTAGATAGATAGGCCCAGTAGGCTCAGGAATCTGTACACCTGTTGATTGACAGTTGAGAGGCGGGACCAAAGAGCCAAAGCTCAACCCCGCAAGCACAATTAGG
>WNGS01125931.1:0-10152 GCA_020271785.1 Procambarus virginalis | reverse complement strand
TCTCTATGGTTGTAAGACCTTCCACGAGGCCAATAATTTATCTACTACTTTTGCTTCTTCTACAGCTCTTTCTGATCTAGATGTTATCTCCTTTTCTTTGCAGCCAAAAATTATCAGGGACTTACTCCGATCAACTGTGTTTTGCACCAACTTCGGGTTAGATGCCAAATCTTTTCTCACTTCCAGCCAAATGTTTGTTTTATCTTGGTTTCTGCAGTGTTTGACTCCTTTACTGCTTCTTCAATTTTTTCCTTCTCCTTGGCCACTTGTGCATAGGTGAGTTGCATATCTTTCTTGCACTGTTCTATTCCCTGTGTAACTTCCTCCATCTGTGCTGACAAAAGCTGTTCTCCTGTTGAATTTCCTTACCTAACTATTCTAGTCATTTATGTATAAATTTATTTTAACTTCTTCCATTGCTATTTTTAAGAGTTTATTTTCTTCTTCCATGGCTTTGCTATTTAAATGGTCAGTACTTTCTTTCAATTTACTAATTATTTCTCCATGAGAATTCACTATAGTATCTAATTTTACCAACTTGTTGTATAGACTAGTTATATCAATGCTTTCTTCATTGAATCCGCAAAATCAAGGTCTGTTTTGTATTTCTTCTTGCCGGCGGCCATCTTGAATGTTCTTCTCTGCACTGGAAACACAAGGGCAACTTTTTTCTCATCCATTTTTTCACTTCCCTTGGCACATTCCTGTTATCTCACCTATTTTTCAAAAGCACTATACCTTTATGTTCTCTGGGACACCACTCACTATCATCATCCTGTACCACATTACTTAGGATTGTTGAAATATGCTGGAGCTCCTCTTGTCTGCCTCTTGGGAATGAACTTGGGATAAGACTTTTTTTTTAGACTCTTAACGATAAGATGTGTGTGTGTGTGTGGTTATCTTGAGGTTATCTTGAGATGATTTCGGGGCTTTTAGTGTCTCCGCTGCGCGATCCTCGACCAGGCCTCCACCCCCAGGAAGCAGCCCGTGACAGCTGACTAACACCCAGGTACCTATTTTACTGCTAGGTAACAGGGGCATAGGGTGAAAGAAACTCTGCCATTGTTTCTCGCCGGCACATGGATCGAACCCAAGACCACAGGATCACAAGTCCAGCGTGCTGTCCGCTCGGCCGACCGGCTCCCAGGTCACACACACAGATTTCTGTGTGTGTGTGTACTCACCTATTTATACTCACATATTTGTGTGTGTGTGTGTGTGTGCGTATTCAACTAGTTGAATTCACCTAGTTGTGTTTGCGGGGGGTTGAGCTTTGTTCTGTCGGCCCGCCTATCAACTGTCAATCAACTGTTTACTAACTACTTTTTTCCACAAACACGCACACACACCCCAGGAAGCAGCCCGTGACAGCTGACTAACTCCCAGTACCTATTTACTGCTAGGTAACAGGGGCATTCAGGGTGAAAGAAACTTTGCCCATTTGTTTCTGCCTCGTGGCAGGAATCGAACCCGCGCCACATAATTACGAGTCCTGCGAGCTATCCACCAGGTTACCAGGCCCCCTCGTATGCGTATGTGTGTGTGTGTACTCACCTAGTTGTACTCACCTAGTTGTGCTTGCGGGGGTTGAGCTCTGGCTCTTTGGTCCCGCCTCTCAACCGTCAATCAACAGGTGTACAGTTTCCTGAGCCTAATGGGCTCTATCATATCTACATTTGAAACTGTGTATGGAGTCAGCCTCCACCACATCGCTTCCTAATGCATTCCATTTGTCAACCACTCTGACACTAAAAAAGTTCTTTCTAATATCTCTGTGGCTCATTTGGGCACTCAGCTTCCACCTGTGTCCCCTAGTGCGTGTGCCCCTTGTGTTAAACAGCCTGTCTTTATCAACCCTGTCGATTCCCCTGAGAATCTTGAATGTGGTGATCATGTCCCCCCTAACTCTTCTGTCTTCCAACGAAGTGAGGTTTAATTCCTGCAGTCGCTCCTCGTAGCTCATACCTCTCAGCTCGGGTACTAGTCTGGTGGCAAACCTTTGAACCTTTTCCAGTTTAGTCTTATGCTTGACTAGATAGGGACTCCATGCTGGAGCCGCATACTCCAGGATTGGTCTGACATATGTGGTATATAATGTTCTGAAAGATTCCTTACACAAGTTTCTAAAGGCCGTTCTTATGTTAGCCAACCTGGCATATGCTGCTGATGTTATCCTCTTGATATGAGCTTCAGGGGACAGGTCTGGCGTGATATCAACCCCCAGGTCTTTCTCTCTCTCTGACTCTTGAAGTATTTCATCTCCCAAATGATACCTTGTATCTGGTCTCCTGCTTCCTACCCCTATCTTCATTACATTACATTTGCTTGGGTTAACTCTAACAGCCATTTGTTCGACCATTCCTGCAGCTTGTCCAGGTCTTCTTGAAGTCTCAAGCTGTCCTCCTCTGTCTTAATCCTTCTCATAATTTTGGCGTCGTCAGCAAACATTGAGAGGAATGAGTCTATACCCTCTGGAGATCGTTTACGTATATCAGAAACAGGATAGGTCCAAGTACAGAGCCCTGTGGGACTCCACTGGTGACTTCACGCCAGTCTGAGGTCTCACCCCTCACTGTAACTCTCTGTTTCCTATTGCTTAGGTACTCCCTTATCCACTGGAGCGCCCTACCTGTTACTCCTGCCTGTTTCTCCAGCTTATGCATCAACCTTTTATGGGGTACTGTGTCAAAGGCTTTCCGACAGTCCAAAAAAATGCAGTCCGCCCACCCTTCTCTTTCTTGCTTAATTCTTGTCACCTGATCGTAGAATTCTATCAAGCCTGTAAGGCAAGATTTACCCTCCCTGAACCCATGTTGATGGGTTGTCACGAAGTCTCTTCTCTCCAGATGTGTTACTAGGTTTTTTCTCACAATCTTCTCCATCACCTTGCATGGTATACAAGTTAAGGACACTGGCCTGTAGTTCAGTGCCTCTTGTCTGTCACCCTTTTTGTATATTGGTACTACATTAGCAGTCTTCCATATTTCTGGTAGGTCCCCGTTTCCAGTGACTTACTATACACTATGGAGAGTGGTAAGCAAAGTGCTCCTGCACACTCTTTCAATACCCATGGCGAGATTCCATCCGGCCCAACAGCTTTTCTCACATCCAGCTCCAATAGGTGCTTTTTGACCTCATCTCTTGTAATTTCGAACCTATCCAAGGTCACCTGGTTTGCTGCCACCTCTCCCAGCGCCGTGATATCTCCCTGTTCTATTGTAAAGACCTCCTGGAACCTTTTGTTGAGTTCTTCACACACCTCTTTGTCATTCTCTGTGTACCTGTCCTCGCCCACCCTAAGTTTAATCACCTGTTCCTTCACTGTTGTCTTCCTCCTGATGTGACTGTGTAGTAGCTTTGGTTCAGTCTTGGCTTTGTTAGCTATATCATTTTCATACCTTTTCTCAGCTGCTCTTCTCACACTGACATACTCGTTCCTGGTTCTCTGGTATCTCTCTCTACTTTCTGGTGTTCTGTTATTACGAAAGTTCCTCCATGCCCTTTTGTTCAGCTCTTTTGCTTTCATACATTCCCTATTAACCACGGATTCTTCCTTTGTGTGTGTGTGTGTGTGTGTTTGTGTGTGTGTGTGTGGGTGTACTCCCTAGTTACTCACCTAGTTGTGCTTGCGGGGGTTGAGCTCTGGCTCTTTGGTCCCGCCTCTCAACCGTCAATCACAGGTGTACAGTTTCCTGAGCCTAATGGGCTCTATCATATCTACATTTGAAACTGTGTATGGAGTCAGCCTCCACCACATCGCTTCCTAATGCATTCCATTTGTCAACCACTCTGACACTAAAAAAGTTCTTTCTAATATCTCTGTGGCTCATTTGGGCACTCAGCTTCCACCTGTGTCCCCTAGTGCGTGTGCCCCTTGTGTTAAACAGCCTGTCTTTATCAACCCTGTCGATTCCCCTGAGATCTTGAATGTGGTGATCATGTCCCCCCTAACTCTTCTGTCTTCCAACGAAGTGAGGTTTGTGTGTGTGTGTGTGTGTGTGTGTGTGTGTGTGTGTGTGTGTGTGTGTGTGCGTGTGTGTGTGTGTGTGTGTGTGTGTGTGTGTGTGTGTACTCACCTATATGTACTCACCTATATGTGTCTGCAGGATCGAGCATTGACTCTTGGATCCCGCCTTTCGAGCATCAGTTGTTTACAGCAATGACTCCTGTCCCATTTCCCTATCATACCTGGTTTTAAAATTATGAATAGTATTTGCTTCCACAACCTGTTCCTTAAGTGCATTCCATTTTCCCACTACTCTCACGCTAAAAGTAAACTTCCTAACATCTCTGTGACTCATCTGAGTGTCCAACTTCCATCCATGTCCCCTCGTTCTGTTACTATTCCGTGTGAACATTTCGTCTATGTCCACTCTGTCAATCCCTCTGAGTATTTTATACGTTCCTATCATGTCCCCCCCTCCCTTCTTCTTTCTAGTGTCGTAAGGCATAGTCGTAAGGCATTTAGAGCCCTAAATGCCTCCTTACTTAGGTTTCTGTATGATATTCTAACTTTTGCCAGTGTAGAGTACGCTGCTGTCGTTATCCTATTTATATGTGCCTCAGGAGATAGATTAGGTGTTACGTCCACATCCAGGTCTCTTTCGCGCGTCGTCACAGGTAGGCTGTTCCCCTTCATTGTGTACTCTCCCTTTGGTCTCCTATCTCCTAGTCCCATTTCCATAACTTTACATTTGCTCGTGTTGAATTCCAGTAGCCATTTCTCTGACCATCTCTGCAACCTGTTCAGGCCTCTTGGAGGATCCTGCAATCCTCATCTGTCACAATTCTTCTCATCAACTTTGCGTCATCCGCAAACATCGACATGTAGGACTCTACACCAGTAAACATGTCGTTAACATATACAAGAAATAGAATTGGTCCCAGCACCGATCCTTGTGGTACTCCACATGTTACTGTTCGCCAGTCCGACTTCTCGCCCCTTACCGTAACTCTTTGGCTCCTTCCTGTTAGGTAGTTCCTTATCCATGCTAGGACCTTTCCCCCTACCCCCGCCTGCCTCTCGAGTTTGAATAGCAGTCTCATGTGCTTTACTGTATCAAAGGCTTTTTGGCAGTCCAGAAATATGCAGTCTGCCCAGCCATCTCTGTCCTGTCTTATCCTCGTTATTTTATCAAAGAATTCCAGAAGGTTTGTTAGGCACGATTTCCCTGTCCAGAACCCATGTTGATGCTTGTTCACAAACCTAATGTTCTCCAGGTGTGCAACCAGTCGTAGCCTAATTATTCTTTCCAGTATTTTACAGGGGATGCTTGTCAGTGATACAGGTCTATAGTTAAGTGCCTCCTCCCTATCGCCTTTCTTGAAGATCGGCACGACATTTGCCTTCTTCCAGCAACTGGGCAATTCTCCCGACATAAGTGATTCATTAAAGATCATTGCCAGAGGCACGCTGAGGGCCTGCGCTGCTTCTTTAAGTATCCACGGTGATACTTTGTCTGGTCCTACTGCTTTAGATGCATCTAGAGTTGTCAATTGTTTCATTACCACCTCTGCTGTCA
The DNA here is from genome assembly GCA_020271785.1 of Procambarus virginalis. Lineage (NCBI taxonomy): Eukaryota > Metazoa > Arthropoda > Malacostraca > Decapoda > Cambaridae > Procambarus > Procambarus virginalis. The sequence continues at coordinate 4,627 of WNGS01125931.1, read as the reverse complement.
CCTCTATATCTGATAGTCTTTCATCGAGGGTAACCCCTTCCAACAACGGGAGCTGCTCGGGCTCGGTAGTGAACACTCCATGGAAACTGGCATTCAGTGCCTCACAGATTTCCTTGTCACTTTCAGTATATGTCCCCTCTGCCTTCCTTAGTCTTGTCACTTGGTCGTTCACCGACATTTTTCTTCTTATATGACTGTGTAGTAGCTTAGGTTGTTTTTTCGCTTTGATTGCAATATCGTTCTCATTGTCACTTTCCAGTGTCCGACTGATGTTAATGTAATCGTTCCTACCTCTGTTGCATCTGATCCTGTTGTCCTCTGTCCTTTGTCTTCTGTATTTCCTCCACTCCCGCCTGCTGGCCATTTTTGCTTCCTGACACTGTCTATTAAACCATGGGTTATTATATTCCTTCTTATTTTTTCCCTTTACTGTTGGTATAAATCTCTCTTCGGCCTCTTGGTCGAAGTGTGTGTGTGTGTGTACTCACCTATTTGTGCTTGGGGGGATTGAGGTTTAGCTCTTTGGTCCTGCCTCTCAACTGTCAATCAACTGGTGTACAGATTCCCGAGCCTACTGGGCTCTATCATATCTACATTTGAAACTATGTATGGAGTCAGCCTCCACCACATCACTGCCTAAAGCATTCCTTCCGTTAACTATTCTGACACTGAAAAAGTTCCTTCTAACGTCTCTGTGGCTTATGTGGGTACTCAGTTTCCACCTGTGTCCCCTTGTTCGCATCCCACCAGTGTTGAATAGTTTGTTCTTGTTTACCCGGTCGATTCCTCTGAGGATTTTGTAGGTTGTGATCATGTCTCCCCTTACTCTTCTGTCAGCAGGAACAGGAGCAACAGAACACTGCAACAGAAGCAGGGCAACAACCTGAATCTGTGGCTCCGTCTAAACCGCCGCTGAAGTGTTTCAGATGTGGTATGGAAGGAGTCACCATCTGGCACTCAGACTGTACCAAACGGCCAGCCTTCCTTGGCACAAGGAGGCAAGTGCCCGAGACACAAGTGCCTACTGATGCAGGCTCTAGTACTGTTGACCCATCCCATAGTGGTGACAGTACCAGCAACGCCCCCGACAACACACAACAGCCTGAGACAACAGTTAAAGGACAGTTGGCAACCTTGCAAGCACAGGTAGCAGAACTGACTGAAATTATACAGAGGCTATGTCAAGCTCCTCCACAAGAGATACAGCAGCCTCCACACTGCTGTGTCACAGCCGTGGCCCGCGCTGGTAAAGGTTCCTGTGGTGGTGGTGACGGCGGCGGCGGCATCGTTGGCGGCGGCAGCAGCAGCAGCAGCAGCAGCAGCGGCGGCAGCAGCAGCAGCAGCAGCGGCGGCGGCGGCGGCGGCAGCGGCGGCGGCGGCAGCGGCAGCGGCGACAGCAGAGATGAGACCGACAACGGAGGCGGTGGCAGCGACGCCGTCAGTCAACTCAAGGATGACAGCAGTGTTAGTGACACAGAAACATTAACTGGAAGAGGAAGTCGACCTGCCTCAGCATATTTTAAAATGATTCATGACCTTAACGAACGCGCTCAAGCCAAGTACGAGAATGAAAATGATAATATTCTGAGTGACAGTAATTATGCCATACAACTTACAGAGAACATTCACTCGCGGACCATCCCGAGTCGCTCAGTGATCAAGAAACTGATGACGTCACCAGATGTTCCTGACGACACCAAACGCCAGGTTACAATATACATGGGAGATTTTAATGCTAGACATATTACGCTGGGAGACATTACTAACAACGATAATGGATGCAAATTTATCAAATATGTTTATGACAACAGATTAACCACGTATACTACGGATACCCAAACTCATTTATTGGGAGGCAGACTTGATTATGTAATGGGTAGAAACCTTGTGCAAGATAGGATGGAATGTTCGTTGGTAAATCACTTGGTTAGTGATCACTATGCAGTTTCTGCTTCCTATGAGGTACAGTGTGATGTACCTAATAGACATCAGAGACGGAAAATGAATATTCCATATGGCTTGCATGAGCACTTTATTAATTGTATATCAAAATGGTATCAAGATTACACAATAACGAATGTAGAAGCCTTCTCCAGAGATCTCGTTGATACGATTACTACCTACTACGACACATGGGTGTTTTGGGGAACAAGTTTTTTTTTATTTTTAATTTTACATGCAAAGCATGCAATTTAAATACAATAAAAACAATACAAACAATACAGAATACATAACAGAACAAAATAAAACAATAGACCACCGGCCAGAAGGGCCGACAGCATAGCACAACAAAACAAATACGATAAACGCATAGAAAAATACAGTATACATCAAGGCACAAAACATAATACAATGGCAAACTAGCAATCACAGTAACTTCACAAAACAAAACCTTCATAAAACAAAACATACATCAAGAGGCATAACAGGAAACATAACCGGACAAACACAATAAATACCAAACAAAACATAAAGAACAAACACGTACAACAGGTAAAGCAATATGAAAACACCAGGTCAAACGTACAGCACAGAAACAATACAGGAATAAAAACACTCACACCAAACCATCCGCCCCGTAACAAACAAAGGGCGAGGCCAAAATAAACAATAATAATAAACAAGCAAAACACGCACACCAGAAAACAAAACAGGTACAAGTAACAACACAATGCACTGGCCTGAAGGACCGAGAATAAAACACAACATAAAGTACATCAAGAAACATAACAAGACACTTCAGCACAAAACAAAGCAATACAAATTTATATAAAGACACTAAATACCGGCCTGAAGGGCCGACAACAAAAACACAACAATGAACAGAAACATAATGAAACACAGGAAAAAGAAACAACAATACCAGAAATACAAGAAATACAACAAAACAACGGTTATGAGAACAAACATAACACCGGCCTGAAGGGCGCACAATGGGTACAACACATTGCAAAACAAACCACAGGTCCAAGCACACAGCAAGCACACAGACTACTCAAGTTTCTCATACTTATCCGGCCACTCCGCCGCCGGGAATCGAATACAATATGCCTCCCAAAGTAACATGATGTCCTCCGAAACAGGTTCATTTTGAACCGTACGAGGATCAGGCATCAACTCCGGCACACCCACAATAAAACACCGAGCCCGCTGAATCCAGATGGAAGAAGGGCACCACGGAACAGGACGCACGCGTTCAACAATTTCAAACCGCAATGGATTCTTATCATCATACGCCACTCCGGAGGCCAATATGAGAGGGAGAGGCTCCTTCCCACGAGGCCGGGCAATGGGCAGCGCACTGGGAGCCTCCTCGGCTGCCTCACAGGGCCCCGCGCCAACCACCGGACGTTGAACCTGCAGGGACCCCCCACGCTTGGCATCCTTCTTCAGCACCAGCTTGACGCCTCGGCTCGCACCAAAACCCTCACCACCCACGTCTGTAGGAGCAACCACCTTCCACTGCGGAGAACCATCTGCAGGAGAAATAACAGGAGGTAAATCAGACGCACAACCATCGTCAACAGCAGACACATGGACGTCACCAACCACTGTAGAGCGCGAAGCACTCGGAATCGCCACATAATCGCCCGAAGCTCCACCTGCGTCGAAGTCCTCCACATCAGCCCAAGCAGTAGAAGAACGCCTGGAATGCTTGGGCACCGGCCTCACATCCTCACAGCCGGAGGCTGATCCAGAACCACGGGCTTCACAAGCCGTGCGAACCGACGCCCGTCGCAGTACGGCAGCAGCTTCAACCACAGGGGGAACGGGCCGCACACAACAGGATGCTCCGCAGCCCCCCAGCACTCAGCACAATCGTAACACCAAGCAAGGGCGCAGGCCCCGACGCATCAGCAGGAGACGAGGCAGATGAAGACGACTCGCAGAGACCATCCGGAAGACCCTCGGGAACAACTGGCACAGCAAATTGACCAGGGACAGGAGCCACTGTAACACCCTGAGGATAGACAGCAACCACCGGGGGAAGTCGGGTGACGCAGGGGGGGGGGGCCGCATCACACAGCGAATGGGACCTGCCCCTCCTCATCTCCGGAATCCACGCCCTGAGGGAGCGGCGGGAAATCCTCTTCCCAGAACAAGTTGACAGGTGCAGCAGGGGCCTCAGAGCACCCGGAAGCCTGATGCCCTAACTGGCCACAACGGAAACAGGTACGGGGCTGCCGGGCATAATATACCCGAATGTAGTAACCCAGCAGCCGGACAGAAGATGGGATATCCGACCGCAAGCGCATACCTAAGGTACGGATGTTCGTCCGCTTCCCAGCATACTTCCCTGAGGAAAGCGTGTTCACCCGCACACTGATGTCAGTACCATACCTCCCTAAGAAGCGCCGGAGAAGGTCTTCAGGGAACTCCAGGGGCGCACCGTGCACACTGACATACGTCAGGGCACCACTGCGGTCCGAGACTGCAACAGAGCCGGCGCCATCCGGCATCGGCAACGAACGCCCTTCGTACTGATGGAGGAAGTCCCGATACTCCTCCTCCCTCACGAACTTGACAATCACTCGGTGAGCCGAAACAAGTTCAACTCTGTAGACAGCCTCCACGGGGACACGAAGCATGTCACACATCACTAACTCAACGGCTGGATAACCAGCCT
>WNGS01125923.1:0-11119 GCA_020271785.1 Procambarus virginalis | reverse complement strand
GTGCCCAAGACGCAACAGGCATTTCCCCTCTGAATTGCAACACTGAGGCACTGGAACAAGAAACTTTTTGCTCTCTGGTTTATTGTAGCGCTGATCAATTTGTCCCCCAATTCCTCCAGGAACTTCAATGCACATTTTCCCGCACGAACCGAGGGTCTCCGAGCCGATCGGAATAAAGCTGTAGCAGTGTGCCAGACCTCTGTATTTAATAATTTTCTGCGATTCTCTGAAAGAACCAGCACCACCGCTTTCACGTGTGCTGTAGTGGAGGTAGGTACTGGCCAGTGTGGCAGCACACGTGTAGTCCCACACCACTTGCTTACCATCCTTCCAAGGTAGCAAGGTTACCCGATCTGGGTGCTTCTGAGGGTCGTTAGGTCTGGATAAGTGTGGTTCTCTTTGTGCCGGGCAGCGGGCTGTGGCGAGGCTCTTCTTGATGATGTCGTTGACTTCTTCATGTCTTGCAATCTTACCCTGTGATTTACGACATACCAGACCATAACGACCATTTTGGTCTGCCATCGCAGTTCCGCAGATGCACCTATGTTCGGTGAGGATGGGGGCAGCAAGGCGAAGGGACACTCCAATGTGGAGAGCGTCATGACTGAGGCGAGTTCCCAGGGCTGCATTGGGCACAGCAAATAAAAAATCCCCGGCGTGGGGTGCTGTTACCGCTAGGAGGCGGGCTTTGTTTTCCGCATCAGCGTTGTCAATCATTGCTGTGACAGTCTTTTCCATTATGGGGCTATCCCAGTGGGCCTGCTTGTGGTCTTTTGGGACTTGTGGTCAGGGTTGAGGGTGTGCAATGGTGTCCCATTGTCTGGCTGCTTCGATGAACATTTGATCATGAGTTCCCGCTGTCTCTCTCATACGCTCTGGTAGGATCTGCCCTACCAATTCGTTGGCTGCTGTACATGAGGATAAGAATGCTGGAAGTGCTACCTCAGTTGCCTTTCGTATGCCTATCCCCCAAATCTCACTGGTAGTGTTGCTTGGTCCCACTGACTGTCATCTAAATCTAGGTTGAGCGCCTTCCTGAATATTGACCTGAGGAGCTCATCATATTGATTTAGAAGTGGGTTGCCAAAAGTGGGTGCACACCTTAAGAAGTATGTTAGCCTGGGCAAGGTAAGGCACTTTGTGAGAAGGTAGAGGGCATCATGGGAGTCCAAGTCCCCTATTCTCGCTTCCATCCTCTTTAGGTCTCTAAACTTTTCGTCAAGGACTGCAGCAATGGCATTGTGGCCCAGAGGTGCTCCAAGTAGTGTGCTGTCGGTGGGTTTAATGACTGAGGCTTCTGGTAAAACTGATTTCACTGCTCTAATAATTACCTCACTGGATGCAATAATTTCGCACTTGGAGGGGTTAAGAACGAGACCCATGGTCTCCCCCCGTGTCTTCACCAGCTGCAGGTCTTCCAGCAGGGAGTCTTGTGTGCCTGCCAGAGTGCCATCATCCAGGAACCAGATGTTGAGCTCACTGGACAGTCTGGTTGTAATTTCTCGAACCGCTATGCAAAAGAGGAAGGGTGCAAGTGGGTCTCCCTGTTGAATTCCCTCTGCTGAGGTGACTTCATGTTTGCCAAACAGGAGGGTTGAGTCTTTGCTGTAGCCTGCTGACACAAACGGGAGAATGCTTGGGCAATGTTCCTGGACTGCAGTGAGGATTGCTTCCCTTTTGACCGAGTTGAAAGCGTTTTTAAAATCTAATTTTACTACTGCCTGGTCTTCAGTAAGAGAGCTAATGTAGGCTCGTGCAGCATGGGCCGCTGCTTCACAGCCTTGGGGGACTCCAAACCCCAGCTGGTTGGGTTGCAGCATGGTGGCTGCTTCCATTCGGATACTTCTGACAGCAGCCCTTGCAACTAGGCGGCGAAGGGTATTACCAACGGCAATGGGTCTGATCCCTCCCCCCTTCTTTTTCAGGGCACATAGGGATGCACCAAAGAAGAATGGTTTGATTTCATCAGGGATTAACCCGGCGAGGCAGTTGTTGACAAACGTTGTGATTTCTGTCAGGAGCGCTTCTGCAGCTGGGCCAAGAACAGGGTTCACCATTTCCTTCACATGTTGAGGTCTTACCCCTGTGTAGCCTCCTGAGGAGCCCGGGGGAAATGAAACGATAGCTTTATAAACCTCTGACTCCCGGAGGACGAGAGGTTCCTGGTTAGGGGGGACCCTGACCTGCGGGGGAGGTCCACCTACGGCCCTGAGGGGGTGTTTTTCTCTCAGTGCTTGGGCTGTGGTTTCATCCCTGGGCAAAATTTTGTCCTCACTTGTGATCAACCTGAGTGCCCCGACTGTATTGCCCTCTTCAATTTTCTTGCTGACTTGGGTACCTAATTTTCTGTTGTCGCTGATTGTCGTACTTGGTCTGCCTCGGCGGTGTTTGGTGTGTTTGGGGAGGCGGACTAGGTTGTCAGCCCTAGGAAAATCCCTAATTGCTTTATTGACGGATGAGGCCAGTGTCTTGCCTCCTCTGTCTGGTACACCTAAGCATGCATTGCCAAAAAGTAACAGATTGTGCCAGGCTTTGATGGTATCAGGTGCATCAAGGTTATTGACCCTCTGTTGACTTTTCCGATGAGGTCCGTGTATTCTCGGCAGCAAATGGGCGAGAGGCCTTTGGGATGTGGATGAGTGTCCTGGTTGACGTTGCTTTAATTGCCTCTAGCAGGTCGTCTGTTGCAATGTAATCTGTTGCGATTTGCACTGGTGCAACAGGCTCCTGAGTGCTGCCTCCTCCCACGGGAGGCTCCCTGACCCAGGACAGTCACCATGCTGGCGTATGACTCTGGAGACTGAGTTGATGCTGATGTTGCTCCCACAAACACTGCATGTGCCTCTCCTTTGATTGGCTTCGTATATTCTCATATATTCTCCGTGTTTTCTGTTAAGACACTTAGAATTTTAAGATAATGTTTATATATATATATATATATATATATATATATATATATATATATATATATATATATATATATATATATATATATGTATATATATATATATATATATATATATATATATATATATATATATATATATATATATATATATATATATATATATATATATATATTTAAAAGTTTGTGAGGGTACCACCTCTGGTGCCAATGTGGGGACCCATAGCCTCGGAGAAGAAAATAAAACGTATTCAGAGGAGACCTTGTGGTTTCTCACTGAACACTAATATTTTCTTCTCCTACCACCCCCATTCTTTTGTATGTACACATATATATTTGCTTTATTTGAACTTTGTTACAAAAAAGGAGTTACATATAGGTTACAAAGATGGTTATCATAAGTTGTCGAGTTCCTCCAGCTCCTCAGATGGCGGGCAGGAACCCTGGATGCAGTGCGCATTTCCCCTCTGTATCGCCACGCTGAGGCGCTGGAAAAGAAAGCTGGCAGCTCTAGGGTCCCTTGTTGTTTCAATGAGCCTAGAACCCAGTTCCTTCAAAAAACTGGTAGCACTTTTACCCCAGGCGCCGAGTGTCTCAGAAGCAATGGGGACAAAATTGTAGTGGTGATCCAGTTCTCTATACTTACGGGATTTGGCTGCTTCCCTGTGGGTGGCAGCGCCACCTGGTTGTGCAACACTGAGTCAATGTAGGTGTTAGCCAGGGTTGATACGCACGTGTAGTCCCATACCAACTGCTTGCCATTCTTCCAGGGGTTCACTGTGATACCATCCGGGCGACCAATAAGAGCATCAGAGTTACGGGGCGTTAGGTAACGAGGCTCTCTCTCAGCTGGGCATCCAGCTGTGGTGAGGCTCCTCTTGATGATGTCGTTAACTTCACTGTGCCTCGAGTGCCATCCTCCTGTACTTTGGCAGAGTAGGCCATGGTGGCCGTACCCGTCAGCCACCACCTCGCCGCAAATACACCTATATCTGGTGTGGATTGGGGCAGCAAGGCGGAGGGCCACAGCAATTCGGAGGGCGTGTGGTGTGAGACGCGTGCCAGTTGCCGACATTGGGGTTGCTAACAGGAAATCCCCTGCATGTGGGGCTGCTACTGCTGTGAGGCGAGCAATGTCGTGCTGTGTTGATGCAGCATCCAGGCACTCTGCAGCAACTTTGTCTACAATGGGGCCATCCCAGCTGGATTGCCTGTGGGCTTTTGGGGATGGTGGTTGAGGTGATGGGCCTGCACGAGAGGCCCACTCTGTGGCACAGCGTGTAAAATTGGGATCATGTACACCTGCCAGCTGATGTAAGTGGGCAGGTAGAATTTCCTTCACAAGGTCGTCGGATGCTGATAAGGAGGACAGGAAGGCTGGAACAACTTATTATATATATATATATATATATATATTATATATATATATATATATATATATATATATATATATATATATATATATATATATATATTAGGGGTACCACCTCTGGTGCAATTGCAGGGACCCACATCCTCGAAGAAGAAAACAAAGAGCATTCAGAGAAGATCTTGTGGATTCTCACTGAATACTTAATTCTTTTCTTCTCCTACCACCCCTATTATTTTTTGTATGTTTTGTTTTATTTTATTGCAATGCTACAGTTTACAGAGAACACACACACACACACACAAATATATAACAATTAAACAATCAGCGTTCGAAGACCTCGTCCAGCTCCTCGGAGGTTGGGTGCGTACCCAGGATACAGCACGCATTTCCCCTCTGCACTGCGACACTGAGGCGCTGGAATAGGAAACTGGCTGCTCGTGGGTCTCTAGTTTTCCCAATGAGTTCCTCACCAACCTCCTTTAAAAACTTGAGTGCACATTTACCCCAGGCGCCCAGAGTCTCTGAGCCTATCGGCACGAACCTGTAACAACGTTCTAGGTCTCTGTACTTGTGGATTTTCTGGGTCTCCCTGAAGGTGGCTGCCCCACCTCCCTCCGCTGAGCTGTAACGTAAATAGGTATCAGCCAATGTAGATGCACAGGTGTAATCCCATACGACCTGTTTACCTTCCCTCCATGGCTGCAGGGTGACTCCATCTGGGCGTTTTTGGCTGTTGTCAGGTCTGCACAGCTGGGGTTCCCTTTGTGCTGGACACCCAGCTGTAGCCAAACTTCTCTTGATGATGTCATTGACTGCCTCGTGTCTGGCAATCTTTCCCTGTGTCTTACGACAGATGAGACCATGGCTGCCGTATTGGTCTGCCCGTGCCTGGCCGCAAATACACCGGTGCTCGGTGGAGATAGGGGCGGCAAGGCGCAGAGCAACACCAATACTTAGGGCCCGATGATCCAGGCGGGTGCCCAAGGCGGAATTAGGGACTGCCAACAGGAAGTCCCCAGCATGGGGGGCTTGCACAGCTAGGAGACGCGCTCTGTCCTTCTGAGAAGCTACGTCCAGCAATGCTTTGGCGATGTTCTCCACTATGGGGCTATCCCATTTGGCCTGTTTACCGTCGTTTGGACAAGTTGGTCGGGTGTGTGAATTGGCGAGTGTGTCCCACCGACCAGCTCCTTCCACAAATTTGGGATCACGAATCCCAATGGAGTTCCTTAGGTATTCTGGTAGTATTTCCTTCACTAATTCACTTGTAGCACTGGTCGAGGATAAGAATGCCGGCAATGCTAACTGTGTCGCCTTGCGAATACCTATACCCCCGAGTCTAACTGGGAGCGTTGCTTGGTCCCACTGGTCATCTTGCAGGGAGAGGTTTAACACTTTCATAGTTATTGTCTTTAGGAGTGAATCGTATTCCGTTAATTTTGGGCTGTCAAAAGAAGGAGCACACCTGAGGAAATAGGTAAGTCTGGGCAAGGCCAGGCACCTTGTAAGAAGGTACAACGCATCATGAGCATCCAAAGCCCCTATTCGCGCCTCCATCCTCCTCAGGTCTTTAAGCTTTTCTTCGAGGACTACCTCAATGGCGTTCGAGCCCAGAGGTGCCCCTAGCAGCACACTGTCGGTGGGAGCGATCACTTGGGCTCCTGGCAATAAGATTTGTACTGCATTTATGATTGGTTGGTTGGACGAGATGATTTCACACTTTGATGGATTTAGTGTAAGGCCTAACTCCTCTCCCCTAGATTTCACTAGCTGAAGATCTCCTAGTAGGGATTCCTGTGTCCCTGCCAGGGTGCCATCGTCCAGGAACCAGATGTTGAATTCGCTGGACAACCTGCTTGTGACCTCCTTAGCTGCCATGCAGAAAAGAAAAGGGGCAAGTGGGTCTCCCTGCTGGACACCTTCTGCGGAAACAACTTCATGTTCCCCAAACAACAGTGTCGATTCCCTACTGTACCCTGCTGAAACGAAAGGAAGTAGACAAGGAAAGCTGGTTCGAACTGCTTCCAGTACCACATCCCTTTTTACCTGGTTGAAGGCATTTTTAAAGTCTAATTTAATTAATGCCTTATTTACTGGGAGGTCCTTGATATAGGCTCGTGCTGCATGAGCTGCTGCTTCACAGCCATGGGGGACACCAAAACCTAGTTGATGGGGTCGAAGCATCGTTGCAGCGTCTATGCTGATTTTTCTGACAGCTGCCCTAGCAACAAGGCGCCGAAGTGTGTTGCCCACGGCAATGGGTCTGACTCCACCATCCTTCTTCTTAAGGGCACAAAGGGATGCTCCGAAGAAGAACGGTTTAATTGTATCTGGGATCAACCCGGAGAGACAGTCGTTGACAAACTTCGTGATCTCTGACAGCAGTGTCTCGGCAACTTCGCCGAGAACTGGGTTTGTCATCTCCTTAAGGTGCTGAGGTCTTACTCCAGTGTATCCCCCTGCTGAGCCTGGTGGAAATGACATGATGGCTTTGTATACCTCTGATGCTTGGAGGAATAGAGGTCCCATGTCTGGGGCATTTGTGTCCCGAGCAGTGGGTTCCCATGGTTCTCTGGGAGGGTGCTTCTCTCTCAGTGAGTCGGCAGTTGCTGTATCTCTAGGGGCGATTGTTTCTTCACTGGTAAGTAACCTAATTGCCCCTACTGTGTTGCCCTCTTCAATTTTCTTGGTCACTTGTGTTCCAAGCTTAAAATTATCATTGGAACTCTTGGGTCTTCCACGACGGTTTTTGCGTTGAGGAGGGATGGGGATCAAGTTGTCAGCTCTGGGGAAATTTATATATATATATTTATATATATATTCAAGTTTGTTTGCATATAAATGTATGTATAGGCAGAACACGGCAAAACATAAAATATTGTACTCCAGAAACGATGGAAATATTGAAGATTGGTAAGCTGCATTTGATCTACTGACCCATAAGTGAGGTGCTTCACCTTATTCCAATCAATATAATATGCAGCTCAAATTTTTGTAGCGATTCCAAATCTGCCATTGATAATGCTGAAATGAGACTATGAATCACATTTCTTAGCGTCAGGCCATAATAAAAGTGCAAAATTAACTTGAAACAGTTAATTTTGAACTTCTTTATCAAGTGAAGAAAAAATCAGGGAAACTTAAAATTCTTGCTAGAATCATTAATTGAAGATGCTTACCCTTACTGTTATATTTGTGCAATATTGGAAATCGAAACAGGGTCACAATCGAAACAAACCGTCCTAATATTAAAGCATTATAAAAAAGACTGATTAAAGCAGACTCAGTCAAATTTCGCTCAATGAAAACAATGCATCAGATGATGTTCTTTGTTGTGCTCCAATCTTTGACGTGATCACAATGGCTAACATTCAAGAACAATGTGCTAGATTGGTGGGGCATCCCATTCAATATATCCATGGCCTTCCCTATACTTAGCCCACGAAGCACGCTGTCATGAAAGTCTCAGAATCTCCAGATTGGTTGTCAGTGTGAAATATCAACTTTATCTGGAGCACCACAGCTGCATCTGATGGTAATCCATCCATCATCCACAACATTTATCCAAATTTTAAAACAATACAAAAACATAATATCAGGGACTAAATTGGCTAGTTTTAGTTCTTATCCAGCCTACATTTTTTTTGGTGTCGTTGAAAATTAGTGTGGCTAGAGAATGCGAGTTACTTTCTGCACACTTTCCAGACTTGTCGCGTGCGATGGACATATAGTGCGATGGACGACCCATTCCGAGCACAGCGGTTGTATTGAAACGTCCCAAGGCAGGACCCCATTAGGTGGACGACCTTGCAAGGACGAGACAACCGACTGTGAGAGCGAACCAGTTGCTGGGCTTCGCTGGACAAGGCATGGGTAGTGGCCCTGGGTTCTGAAAGCAGAGTTGTGCCCTAGTGCCCGCAGACGAGGCCCTCCCAGCATTGCGACTTGTGATCCTCCTGGCGACAGGCTGTTAACGTTCCCCGGCACAGAGGCGCGCGACCAGTGGAGAGTGCCGCGGTCATCCGAGACCCCCGATGTTAATTTGTGGACGTACCGAGACAAGTGCTTTGAGATTCAACCGAGAGACGCACCTCCGACGCAGAGACGTACCAGCCAATCTTCTGCCGCGAGACGAGTCTGTCCCCCCTACTGTTAGTACGAGCCAGCGATTCACCCCCCTGCGTGATGCGGGCTAGTCTATCGACCGGCGGAGACTCCCCCGCTGACGTACGACCTGCTCCCTCCTCCCGTTTCTCTGGCGAAAATAGTATTGAAGCGAGCAGTATGAGTCGCGAGTACCGCTTCCGAATCGTTCAGAGTCCGCTGGTGTGTGGGAGCAGGTGCTGAGCCGTGAGTGTGACACGATGTTGTGAGCCCCTCTCAGGCGGCAGTCGGTGAGGATGGAACCCCTGGCAGATCACCTTGAGCCCTCCCGCGGGCGGTCCTCGACGTTAGCAATCCAGCCAGACACTGTGCTCCCGCAGCTTCGATTGTATTTAGACTCAGTATTCCTTCTTCGGCAACGAACCACTGCTGCGAACACACACCGAGCTACCCGAATGATGACTATGATTTAATCGGAACATTTTAAGAACTATATAAAAACCTCGAATTACCCCTTGCCCACGTCGTTCCGAGAGCTGCCGCACCCTCCCATTATCTTCGTCGAGCGACTGCACCCGCAGCTTGAGCTACGAGTCCCTCGACACACCAATGAGCTATCTCACCCTAGTAAACGATGGGATAGTAGGCTTTATCCTTATGCCTCCCTTATGCCGCTGTTTAATTACACCGTGTTCCACCCGTGGCCCCTCCCGCGCGTTTTTATTCTGTACTTCTATAAACGATTTTGCCAGCGGTGACTGTAGTGTGACGTCTGCTGTATCCCCTGTTGTGCCACGTCCTCAGATCGCTGTCCGCCAAACCCTAACGCATTTTCCTCGAGATTTGCCGAATTAAAAGTAACAGATCACCGCAGTAGTCTCGATCAGTGTTCACTCATTTTGAGAGATTGGGGGTGAGAAGTTACATCCATTGAGGATTGTTGGTTGGCGGCCGACTGCGAGGGAATAGACATAACATAGAAATAGACTCGCAGCACAAGAGTGGAGGTTATGGGCCAATAGGCCTTCTGCAAGGTTACTCCGATTCTGTGTTTTCATAGACCACCTTTATACCCATGTGTCTTCGTTTATGTCTTGGTGTTTGTCACCCACCCAAAACTTTGTGTGCCCATATCACTTGCACCCCGCACAAGTCTAAATTACGCTGCCGGTTTAGGGTGTAATCGGCTCCGCCCTGTGCCAGGGAGTTACGCGGCACATAGGCCGCAAGGTCCTTGGCACCTGTGTTCTGAGTCGGCGAATCTATCACGAGCGAACAACACCACTGGTCCTTATTACGAGTTCGACCCGCAGCGACGCCTGACCCTTTTTTACTGATTTCGCCTTGACATCTGCCACGGATCCACACAAGCCACCTTTGTCCCTCCGTTTTTGACCAGTTATTCGGTGGCGTATTCCCCTCGCTGCTTGTCCCTGACGCATACCTTCCCCCTGATTTTTTTGTGCGATTTGCGTCTTATCTTCACTTCCCCCGAGCCGTGAGCCAACCTCACGCTTTGCTACCCCCTTTCAGCGTATACATCTTCCCTTTCCGGTCCCCTCCGCCTACCCTCTGTTTTCCGCCGCCTGTCCTTCGCACCCTCTGCTCTATCAGCTAGCGTCTCTATCTCGGTCGTCATCGATCTTCGAGCATCTCTCGCTGATCTCTGCATGAATCTCAGTTCGTCATATGCATCTATCGATCTATTCTATATCTTCTATTCTCTCTCTGATCTGTCTCCCGCGACGGTGGCAGGGTCTCTCGCAGCCCGCAACCCCTTTTCCCGATTTTCCTCCCTTGAGGAATGAACATGGCCGTTTCGCGACACGTTGTTGCCCATTGTTTCACTAAGGACTACATTCGCTAAGGTATTGCCTCTTTTCTTCTCACCGGGAACATTCCCGCACCGTATGCGTTTGGCTCGCCTCCTATTTCCGCTACGCCCTTATGCTCCGCCAATAGTTAGAGTGCGTTGACAGCCCCCCTCCGCAGTCTAGTCCGCTACCGAACTGCGGTATATTCCCTGCGACTATCTATTAGTCTTCTCTATATATATTAAGTCTCTCTAAGTATCTTCTCTATATCTCGTATATTATCTATCGTGCAGAAGCCCCGCTGCGACTGCCAGCCCTCCCCAGATGACGTAACTGCAATGTGACAACTCCGCAACCCCAGAAGTGACTGCAAACCCCCCCCAGGAGAGCCAACGCACAACTGGTCTTCCAGAAGGACGCCTTAAACACTTGACCATCACGACGGACAAGATGAGGGTGCTCGCCCCGAATCTCTTGGAACCAGAGAGCTCACCGCGGGCCAGGCACTTGCAGGGGTCTCTTGGGGCATAGTCATTCGCCTCTCTCAAGTGTTTTACGGGTGTATGACATACCCAGTGTCGGCATGTCTGGGCGTATGGGTTACGAGTCCCTGACTGGGGTGTGCGTTTCACTTGCGGGCGATATAGTCCTGGTGAACGCATTTCAGGGCTTGTTGCCTTTGTTGCCTCCCGGAGTGCCCCACGAGGCTTGTTGGTGTTTTTTGTCCCAGTATATCCCCCCGATCACCTCCTATTGCCGGCTGTGCGTGTGTTCAACATTGGTCGGCTCTGCCATTTGTTCCGTCGGAGCTGGTCAGTGGTTTCTTTCTTGTGACTCCACTTTTCTTTGCTCTGTTATGGAATTTCTCTGACCCTTTTGTGTGCGATTGTTTTTCTTCTGATCTATCCTAATAATTATGTCTTC
>WNGS01125892.1:102267-127930 GCA_020271785.1 Procambarus virginalis | reverse complement strand
CTTTAATGCTGGGTGAACAGCAGCATCAATTGCAAGAAAATTCTGCAAATTTGTTTCTGGATAAGGTTGGGAATTGAACCCTAGTCCTTAGGACTACTACCCCCCGCCCCTACCCACTTGGTCTGGACGGTAGAGCGACGGTCTCGCTTCATACAGGTCGGCGTTCAATCCCCGACCGTCCAAGTGGTTGGACACCATTCCTTCCCCCCGTCCCTTCCCAAATCCTTATCCTGATCCTTTCCCAGTGTTATATAGTCGAAATGGCTTGGCGCTTTCCCCTGATAATTCCCTACCCCCCCCCCCCGCCCCCCGGGAGCACAAAAATCCCCATAACGTGTGATATATGAACACAAAGAACCACAGACAAAATTGAGAATACCAAATTTTTTCCTCTAAGATTTGCGCTAGCTGGAGGACCTCTTGACGAACCGTCGTGAATCTTCGTCGACTTACGTAAGACGACCCAAGGATGGAAGAGTCGTATGTGATAGTTCGTAAGATATTCAACTTGATCTCTCAAATAATAGGTCGCGATTTTTATTTTATGGCCACTCTCAGTACATGGATTTCCACAGCTCTTTAATCAAGTATGTTGGGTTCACTCAGCCTGTGTCCATCCTTGACCATCCACCCAGAGTGCATAGTGACCATCCACCCAGAGTGCATAGTGACCATCCACCCAGAGTGCATAGTGACCATCCAGCCAGAGTGCATAGTGACCATCCAGCCAGAGTGCATAGTGACCATCCAGCCAGAGTGCATAGTGACCATCCACCCAGAGTGCATAGTGACCATCCACCCAGAGTGCATAGTGACCATCCAGCCAGAGTGCATAGTGACCATCCACCCAGAGTGCATAGTGACCATCCAGCCAGAGTGCATAGTGACCATCCACCCAGAGTGCATAGTGACCATCCACCCAGAGTGCATAGTGACCATCCAGTCAGAGTGCATAGTGACCATCCACCCAGAGTGCATAGTGACCATCCACCCAGAGTGCATAGTGACCATCCACCCAGAGTGCATAGTGACCATCCACCCAGAGTGCATAGTGACCATCCACCCAGAGTGCATAGTGACCATCCAGCCAGAGTGCATAGTGACCATCCACCCAGAGTGCATAGTGACCATCCAGCCAGAGTGCATAGTGACCATCCACCCAGAGTGCATAGTGACCATCCAACCAGAGTGCATAGTGACCATCCAGCCAGAGTGCATAGTGACCATCCACCCAGAGTGCATAGTGACCATCCACACAGAGTGCATAGTGACCATCCAGCCAGAGTGCATAGTGACCATCCACCCAGAGTGCAAAGTGACCTGGAATCTTATACCAATGGGGTAGATCAGGCGAGCCTGGAATATGTTTGAAGGTCGAAAGTGCAGCCTTAGTGTGAAGAGTGCAGAGTCAGTGTGAAGCGTGCAGAGTCAGTGTGAAGAGTGCAGAGTCAGTGTGAAGAGTGCAGAGTCAGTGTGAAGCGTGCAGAGTCAGTGTGAAGAGTACAGAGTCAATGTGAAGAGTGCAGAGTCAGTGTGAAGAGTGCAGAGTCAGTGTGAAGCGTGCTGAGTCAGTGTGAAGAGTGCAGAGTCAGTGTGAAGAGTACAGAGTCAGTGTGAAGAGTGCAGAGTCAGTGTCAAGAGTGCAGAGTCAGTGTGAAGAGTGCAGAGTCAGTGTGAAGCGTGCAGAGTCAGTGTGAAGAGTACAGAGTCAGTGTGAAGAGTGCAGAGTCAGTGTGAAGAGTGCAGAGTCAGTGTGAAGAGTGCAGAGTCAGTGTGAAGCGTGCAGAGTCAGTGTGAAGAGTACAGAGTCAGTGTGAAGAGTGCAGAGTCAGTGTGAAGAGGGCAGAGTCAGTGTGAAGCGTGCAGAGTCAGTGTGAAGAGTGCAGAGTCAGTGTGAAGAGTACAGAGTCAGTGTGAAGAGTGCAGAGTCAGTGTGAAGAGTACAGAGTCAGTGTGAAGAGTGCAGAGTCAGTGTGAAGAGTACAGAGTCAGTGTGAAGAGTACAGAGTCAGTGTGAAGAGTGCAGAGTCAGTGTGAAGAGTACAGAGTCAGTGTGAAGAGTACAGAGTCAGTGTGAAGCGTGCAAAGTCAGTGTGAAGATTACAGAGTCAGTGTGAAGAGTGCAGAGTCAGTGTGAAGAGTACAGAGTCAGTGTGAAGAGTGCAGAGTCAGTGTGAAGAGTACAGAGTCAGTGTGAAGAGTGCAGAGTCAGTGTGAAGAGTGCAGAGTCAGTGTGAAGAGTGCAGAGTCAGTGTGAAGCGTGCAGAGTCAGTGTGAAGAGTACAGAGTCAGTGTGAAGAGTGCAGAGTCAGTGTGAAGAGTGCAGAGTCAGTGTGAAGCGTGCAGAGTCAGTGTGAAGAGTGCAGAGTCAGTGTGAAGAGTGCAGAGTCAGTGTGAAGCGTGCAGAGTCAGTGTGAAGAGTACAGAGTCAATGTGAAGAGTGCAGAGTCAGTGTGAAGAGTGCAGAGTCAGTGTGAAGCGTGCTGAGTCAGTGTGAAGAGTGCAGAGTCAGTGTGAAGAGTACAGAGTCAGTGTGAAGAGTGCAGAGTCAGTGTGAAGAGTGCAGAGTCAGTGTGAAGAGTGCAGAGTCAGTGTGAAGCGTGCAGAGTCAGTGTGAAGAGTACAGAGTCAGTGTGAAGAGTGCAGAGTCAGTGTGAAGAGGGCAGAGTCAGTGTGAAGCGTGCAGAGTCAGTGTGAAGAGTGCAGAGTCAGTGTGAAGAGTACAGAGTCAGTGTGAAGAGTGCAGAGTCAGTGTGAAGAGTACAGAGTCAGTGTGAAGAGTGCAGAGTCAGTGTGAAGAGTACAGAGTCAGTGTGAAGAGTACAGAGTCAGTGTGAAGAGTGCAGAGTCAGTGTGAAGAGTACAGAGTCAGTGTGAAGAGTGCAGAGTCAGTGTGAAGAGTGCAGAGTCAGTGTGAAGAGTGCAGAGTCAGTGTGAAGAGTGCAGAGTCAGTGTGAAGAGTGCAGAGTCAGTGTGAAGCGTGCAGAGTCAGTGTGAAGAGTACAGAGTCAGTGTGAAGCGTGCAGAGTCAGTGTGAAGCGTGCAGAGTCAGTGTGAAGAGTACAGAGTCAGTGTGAAGAGTGCAGAGTCAGTGTGAAGCGTGCAGAGTCAGTGTGAAGCGTGCAGAGTCAGTGTGAAGCGTGCAGAGTCAGTGTGAAGCGTGCAGAGTCAGTGTGAAGCGTGCAGAGTCAGTGTGAAGCGTGCAGAGTCAGTGTGAAGAGTGCAGAGTCAGTGTGAAGAGTGCAGAGTCAGTGTGAAGCGTGCAGAGTCAGTGTGAAGAGTACAGAGTCAATGTGAAGAGTGCAGAGTCAGTGTGAAGAGTGCAGAGTCAGTGTGAAGCGTGCTGAGTCAGTGTGAAGAGTGCAGAGTCAGTGTGAAGAGTACAGAGTCAGTGTGAAGAGTACAGAGTCAGTGTGAAGAGTGCAGAGTCAGTGTGAAGAGTGCAGAGTCAGTGTGAAGCGTGCAGAGTCAGTGTGAAGCGCGCAGAGTCAGTGTGAAGAGTGCAGAGTCAGTGTCAAGAGTGCAGAGTCAGTGTGAAGAGTGCAGAGTCAGTGTGAAGCGTGCAGAGTCAGTGTGAAGAGTGCAGAGTCAGTGTGAAGAGTGCAGAGTCAGTGTGAAGAGTGCAGAGTCAGTGTCAAGAGTGCAGAGTCAGTGTGAAGAGTGCAGAGTCAGTGTGAAGAGTACAGAGTCAGTGTGAAGAGTACAGAGTCAGTGTGAAGAGTACAGAGTCAGTGTGAAGAGTACAGAGTCAGTGTGAAGAGTACAGAGTCAGTGTGAAGAGTACAGAGTCAGTGTGAAGAGTACAGAGTCAGTGTGAAGAGTGCAGAGTCAGTGTGAAGAGTGCATAGTCAGTGTGAAGAGTACAGAGTCAGTGTGAAGAGTGCAGAGTCAGTGTGAAGAGTGCAGAGTCAGTGTGAAGAGTACAGACGCTGATTCAGAATATACAAAATAACTAAAGGAGATTTTTAGAAGATCTCCTCACAGGTTGAAGCTGTAGTGGTAGTAGTAGAAGCTGTGGTGGTAGTAGTAGAAGCTGTGGTGGTAGTAGTAGAAGCTGTGGTGGTAGTAGTAGAAGCTGTTATGGTAGTAGTAGAAGCTGTGGTGGTAGTAGTAGAAGCTGTTATGGTAGTAGTAGAAGCTGTGGTGGTAGTAGTAGAAGCTGTGGTGGTAGTAGTAGAAGCTGTGGTGGTAGTAGTAGAAGCTGTGGTGGTAGTCGTAGAAGCTGTAGTGGTAGTAGTAGAAGCTGTAGTGGTAGTCGTAGAAGCTGTGGTGGTAGTCGTAGAAGCTGTGGTGGTAGTCGTAGAAGCTGTTATGGTAGTCGTAGAAGCTGTGGTGGTAGTCGTAGAAGCTGTGGTGGTAGTCGTAGAAGCTGTGGTGGTAGTCGTAGAAGCTGTAGTGGTAGTCGTAGAAGCTGTAGTGGTAGTCGTAGAAGCTGTAGTGGTAGTCGTAGAAGCTGTAGTGGTAGTCGTAGAAGCTGTAGTGGTAGTCGTAGAAGCTGTAGTGGTAGTCGTAGAAGCTGTGATGGTAGTAGTTGAAGCTGTGGTGGTAGTAGTAGAAGCTGTGGTGGTAGTAGTAGAAGCTGTGGTGGTAGTAGTAGAAGCTGTGGTGGTAGTAGTAGAAGCTGTGGTGGTAGTAGTAGAAGCTGTTGTGGTAGTAGTAGAAGCTGTTATGGTAGTAGTAGAAGCTGTTATGGTAGTAGTAGAAGCTGTAGTGGTAGTCGTAGAAGCTGTAGTGGTAGTCGTAGAAGCTGTGGTGGTAGTAGTAGAAGCTGTTATGGTAGTAGTAGAAGCTGTTATGGTAGTAGTAGAAGCTGTAGTGGTAGTCGTAGAAGCTGTAGTGGTAGTAGTAGAAGCTGTGGTGGTAGTAGTAGAAGCTGTTGTGGTAGTAGTAGAAGCTGTTATGGTAGTAGTAGAAGCTGTTATGGTAGTAGTAGAAGCTGTTATGGTAGTAGTAGAAGCTGTAGTGGTAGTCGTAGAAGCTGTAGTGGTAGTAGTAGAAGCTGTAGTGGTAGTCGTAGAAGCTGTGGTGGTAGTCGTAGAAGCTGTAGTGGTAGTCGTAGAAGCTGTTATGGTAGTAGTAGAAGCTGTAGTGGTAGTCGTAGAAGCTGTAGTGGTAGTCGTAGAAGCTGTAGTGGTAGTAGTAGAAGCTGTAGTGGTAGTCGTAGAAGCTGTGGTGGTAGTCGTAGAAGCTGTAGTGGTAGTAGTAGAAGCTGTTATGGTAGTAGTAGAAGCTGTAGTGGTAGTCGTAGAAGCTGTAGTGGTAGTCGTAGAAGCTGTTATGGTAGTAGTAGAAGCTGTTATGGTAGTAGTAGAAGCTGTTATGGTAGTAGTAGAAGCTGTTATGGTAGTAGTAGAAGCTGTTATGGTAGTAGTAGAAGCTGTAGTGGTAGTCGTAGAAGCTGTAGTGGTAGTAGTAGAAGCTGTAGTGGTAGTCGTAGAAGCTGTAGTGGTAGTAGTAGAAGCTGTAGTGGTAGTCACAGTACCAACAGAGGAATCATCTCACGTACCACAGAGGGACTACTCATCGTCAGTACCTAGAGGGTACTACGCACAGACATCAGAGGAACTACTCATCGTCACAGTACAGCACTCATCGCACAGTAATCAGGACTACTCACTCGTCCACAGTACACATCAGAGGGACTACTCATCGTCACTGTACCACAGAGGAACTACTCATCGTCACAGTACCATCAGACGGGACTACTCATCGTCACAGTACCATCAGAGGGACTACTCATCGTCACAGTACCAACAGAGGGACTACTCATCGTCACGTACCATCAGAGGGACTACTCATCGTCACTGTACCAACAGAGGACTACTCATCGTCACAGTACCATCAGAGGGACTACTCATCGTCACTGTACCATCAGAGGGACTACTCACCATCACCGCACCATGTGAGGGACTACTCACCATCACCGCACCATGTGAGGGACTACTCACCATCACCGCACCATGTGAGGGACTATCATAGTCGTCACCATCTGCAGATACCGTGACCATATAGTGAGGGCTGAGACAAGAAGGACAAGTGGATGACATTAAGCGGATACGGCTGTTAATGCTAACTGGCTGTTAGTCATAATTTAATGCAATTCCTGGACTAATGTTATTGAGGCCCACATGTGTCCACGTCCGACCTTTGTGTAATTACTTCAAGTCCCGCTGTCTCCATCTTGTTCCAGGTCTTGCACGTCAAGACTTGCTCTGATTATTAGGGTTTGTATATTATATATTAGTAGTAGTAGGTATAAAGACCCTGGGTAAATACTAGTTCGGTTAAAGAGTGAAGGTTTATGGAACACATTACCGGGTGTAGACGGTAATCACAATAACGTAAGGTGAAGGTATAGTATACCCCTCCCACACATCGAAATAAAGAAACGACGGCGTTTCGGTCCATTCTGGATCATTAACTGAACTTGATAATGGTTCAGGACGGACCGAAACGTCGTCGATTCTTAATTTTCTGATCATCATCAATTTGGTCATCAAATTACCGGGTAATATAAGAGACATGGGATGGCTGGTTGTTTCCAGCGTAGGAAAGACATATTACTATATATATTATATATATATTATATATATATATATATATATATATATATATTATATATATTATATATATATATATATATGATCGTACCTAGTAGCCAGAACGCACTTCTCAGCCTACTATTTCAAGGCCGATTTCGCCTAATAGGCCAGTTTTCATGAGTTAATTGTTTTTTCGACTACCCCTAACCTACCTAACCTAACCTACCTAACTTTTTCGGTACCTAACTAACCTAACCTATATAAAGGGATAGGTTAGGTTAGGTTAGGTAGGGTGGTTAGGTTTGGTCATATATCTACATTAATTTTAACTCCAAATCAAAAAAAATATTGACATCATACATAATGAAATGGGTAGCCTTTACATTTCAAAAAAAAAAATTAGAGAAACTATATTATTCAGGAAAACTTGGCTTATTAGGCAAATAAGGGCCTTGCATAGTAGGCCAAAAAGTGAGTTCTGGGCTACTAGGTACGACATGATATATATATATATATATAATAATTATATATATATATATATATATATATATATATATATATCTTAAATATATATATATATATACTATTGACGATCAGTACTAATCTGCTGCTATTATTATTGCAACAACTATTGCTACTACTACAATTACCACGCGCCTAACCATCCGACCGACCAAATCACCCGACCAGTAGCCGTATTTGATGATGAATGGCTTCCTATCCCGCCGTGAAACTTACAAACTCTAATAACATAACTTGGGCTCCGTGCAGAGAGACGGGGAAGCCTTGAAACTAATCACGCTGGAAAAGGAGAGTCTCCAAGTTAGTTCAGACACGAGCGTCTTGTTGTGTCGGCGAGCAAGTGGCGGAGCGCGCTCGTCCTTCCATGACTTAGCGCTACGAGCCAGTCAGTTCACACCTGCAGCTCACTGCTAGCACATTCTAGCATAGTGTAGCACACACGATGCCATACTGCCATACTGCTAGCCACATCATAGCACACTGCTGCCACTCCTCTAGCACACACGTGCTAGCCATCGTGCTAGCCACATCACGCGCTAGCCACATCACGATGCTAGCCACATCACGATGCTAGCCACATCACGTGCTAGCCACATCACTTGCTAGCCACATCACGTGCTAGCAACATCACGTGCTAGCCACATCACGTGCTAGCCACATCACGCGCCACACAGCTAGCCACATCAGCAGCATCATGCTAGCCACATCACGAGCTAGCCACATCACGAGCTAGCCACATCACGAGCTAGCCACATCACGTGCTAGCCACATCACGCGCTAGCCACATCACGCGCTAGCCACATCACGTGCTAGCCACATCACGCTAGCCACATCACGAGTGCCTACGCAGCACATCACGATGCTAGCCACATCACTTGTAGCCTACGGCGCACATCACGTGCTAGCCACATCACGTGCTAGCCACATCACGTGCTAGCCACATCACGATGCTAGCCACATCACGTGCTAGCCACATCACGTAGCTAGCCACATCACGAGCTAGCCACATCACGTGCTAGCCATCACGCGCTAGCCACATCACGCGCTAGCCACATCACGTTTGAATCGCGTCGCGTTCGTCAAGATGTTGAAAGGCTGTCACCGCAGGATGAACTTATCACTATTTCTCTATGGATAGGTACTTCTTTCACGGACAGTAACTCCCTATGGTCAGACGCCTCATTCACGGACAGTAACTTGTCAGCTCCGGACACTCTACAACCTACCGACTTACGCATCGACTATGTACGCTCACAACAACTCTAGGCAGCCCTATTCAGAAGTAATCCATGGCAGAGCTCACACCGACAGCTCCCTATTCGGCTCACGACAGTACCCTATGTCTAACTCCCTTACGGAGTAATCCTATTCCAGGGTCTTCATTCACGGACTGTTCGCTCACAAGCCCAGGTCCCATCTCGGAGCACTCAGCCCACAACCATCAACGCAGAGACAAGAAATATATTTTTCATGTTGGAGCCACAACTAAAGGGCAATAAACAGACAAAAAAAAAAGACTGAGGGGATTACAAAAATGATTCAAGAAATTATAAAAAAGACTGAAGGAATTACAAAAATTACTGCACTAATTACAGAAAATCTGCTGGAATTTCAAAAAGGACTGCAGGAATTAGCAAAAAATCGATTGGAATTACAAAAGAGAGCTGAAGGAATTACACAAAGATTAGAGGAATTGAGGGTATTATGGATTACGTTTTGCTATTTCCGGACACCAACGAAGCGTTGGATTAATATCCGGAGCAAGGAGGTGATTAGTCCGGTAATTGCTTGATCAGTTATCTCTATCTTCCCCCGAGCATCATCAGCGTCTCTACTACCCCGTCCTCCTGAGATCTTCGTCCGGAGATGGTGGTGGTGTAGTCTATTGAACATGGACATGTCTGGAGACGGTGGTGTAGTCTATTGATCATTCTGAACAAATGTTCATGTAAAGTATGCAGGAAAGGATGGGGTCCCCCACGAATTCTCCCCTAGGTGTCTGTTCGCGAATGTATTACACGGGGAACCATAGAGGCAATGGGTCTTAGTTGATATGGTCCTTAAAACTTACTGCAGGTATGTTGACCGAAATTTTTATGCAGGTACCTGATGTCAGACGTCTGCAGCAGCTGAAGAGAAGGCATTCGAGCAGGATTCAGTGTTGAGTTTCACGTACAAGATGGAGAATGATGGGAAGCTGCCTATTCTAGATGTAACAGTCACCGGAAAGGAGCGGAGGTTTTCACACTGCAGTCTCACTAAGGAAATGAACCTAGGAATGTGCCTCAATGCAAATAGTGAACTGCCCAGACAGGTACAAGAGGAGTGTTGTCCAACGCTTATGTCGACCGTGCTCTCAGCTACAGCTCAGGATGGAAGCAAGTCGATGAAGAACTCTTAGGGTAAGGCAGGTCCTAGTCAACAACTGGCTTCTCTAACGGTTTTGTTGAAGACGTTATAAAAGAAAGGTGAAACACCTTGCAACTCGAGGAGTACAACATAACACAACACTTATACACTCTGTAGACTGTTTTACAGGAACTTCTTTTCGACGGCTTCATAAAACGGGAGAAAGGGTCCTAAAAGACATATTTGATAGAAAACTATGATTATCATTCCCTAACATTAATAATGAAGACATATTGATTACATCCCTACAGACAAAAATCAGAAAATACAATTGACAATTTACTACAAAAACAAAAAAACGGCCAACCTACTCATGAAAAACTCCCCAGACATCAAACAGAATCCCTTGAAGGAAACCACGTCGTTAGCCTTCACATGCCCGCTTGGGAGATTGTAAGCCCCAAAGAACTCAGTCAGTATATAGGCAAGACAAACCGTCTCTTTCTAGGCGATTAACTAAGCACAATCAACAGGACTCCATCAAGGAACATATAATCACTTCTCACAACCAACCATCACCAGAGAAATCTTAAAAAGCAACACAGAAATAATCGATAAACACAGCGATAGCAGGAGACTCGACATCAGCGAGGCACTTCATATCAAAAGTCAACACCAGCAATCAACAGCCAAACTAATGCACACTAATTCTACACACTTCAAGACCCAACCAATTGGAAGCAGCAGAGGAAGCATGGGCCAACAGGCCTTCATGCAGTTACTTCCATTTTTATGTTCTCATCCAATTGTTTCGTGTTCTTGTCTTATGTTTCACCTCACCAAAACCTTTGTGCCATATCACTCACCCAAAAACGAGTATAAGTATGAATGTATTTTTGTGTTGTGTGAAAATTGCACACCCCAGAAAGATTCGAACCCAGACTGCCAGGGCCCTATTGCACCTTGGCATACCTGGTACCTTAATCGCTAGACCACACTGACTGTAACAAAAACGTTGGTAGTCGTGAGACAATTTATGCAACATCCGACAGCGTTCGGAACATTTGAACAAGCTTGTTCAAATGTTCAAATTGTTCAACATTCCAAGCTTGTTCGCATTTGTGTTGCTCACGTGGTCCCACCAAGTGAGGTGATTCGATGAAATATATGCCCAAGTTGACCGAACCTAATCAACCTAACTAACACAACTAAGTCAATAATTTATGTTCCTAAATAAATATAATAATAATAATTCAATATAAACTAATTGGAATATTTAAATTGGATTGGAATTATTAATATTGACCGAAAAGAGTAAGATTAATAATTCTAACACGAATTTTCTCAATGTTTGTTATATTTCTTTTTCACTGTTGATGGTAACTGAAAAATCAGTTCTCCAAAGTTCATTTTTATTTCTAGCTGACGCGACACTTGAGTGCGTTTCATAAAACCTTATTACATTTTCAAAGACTTTAGTTTACACACACACAGACAACTATATACTGAACAGAGTTTTAAACAGCTTTGACTTTTTTATACCTGCATTTGGGTGAGGTGATATGTTACAATAGTTTTGGATGAGGTGAAAACAAACTTCAACACACCACAGAACACGAACAATGGTATAAGCTAAAGGGAAGAATAGAAGTACCTGCAGAAGGCCTATTGGCCCATATTTCTTGATGCTTCTATATTGGAGCGGAGGTCGTTGAACGTGGGTAGAATATAATGTGATTTAATTGGCTGTTGATTGCTGGTGTTACTTCTTGAATGTGTATGCCTTGCAGATATCAAGCCGCCTGCTATCGCTGTATCTATCGATGATTTCCGTGTTTTGTTAAGACTTCTCTGAGATGGTTGGTTGTGGGAAAGATATATGTTCCTTGATAGAGCGCCTGTTGAGCTTATGCATCGTTAATCGCCTGCGAAAGAGATGTTGTGTCTTGCCTATATACTGAGTTCTTTGGGGCTTACAGTCCCCAAGTGGGCATTTGAAGGCATAGACGAACATTGGTCTCTTTAAAGCGTTCTGCTTTGTGTCTGGAGAGTTTCTATGAGTAGGTTGGCAGTTTCTTGGTTTTATAGTAAATCGTCAATTGTATCTTCGATTTTTGTCTGTAGGGATAACGTTTCTATTAACAATATCTTTCAGGACCCTTTCCTCCGTTTTATGAGCTGGAAAAGAAGTTCCATGTAAAATAGTCTAATAAGGGGTACAGGTATTGTGTTAGTTGTCTCTTCCGAGGTTGCATGGTGTTTCACCTTCCTTCTTATGATGTCTTCAACGAAACCATTGGAGAAGCCGTTGTTGACTAGGACGACCTGCCTCATCCTACAGAGTTCTCATCGAGTTCTTACGACTTACCATTCTGAACTGTGGCTGAAAGCACGGTCGACATAAGCGTGTAACCAACACTCACTCTTGTACCTGTTGGGCAGTCACTGTTGGCATTTTTTTTTTTAGTTTCCTTGTTTTTTTCTTAGTGTAGACTGCAGTGTGGAAACCTCCTTCCTTTCCATGACTGTTACATCTAGAAAGGGTAGTTTCCCATCCTATCTCCATTCGTAAGTGAAACACAACACGAATTCTGCTCAAAGCTGTTTAACTTTGTTCAGTTAGTTTGTGTGTGTAACTAAAGTCTTTGAAAATGTAATAAGTTTTTCGAACGCGCTCAAGTGTCTCGCGTCAGACTAGAATTCTATTAAAGAATGAACTTCGGAGAATTGATTTTTCAGTTACCTATCAACAGTGAAGAAGAATATAAGAAACATCGAGAAAATTCGCGTTAGAAATTATTAATCTTACCTTTTCGGTATACAATTATTATATATATCATATTATATATATATATATATATATATATATATATTTAATATCTATAATATATATATATATATATAAACCATATTCCTAACCGTTATCTTATATTTTTCATCTCTACCTTTCTTTGGTATTGCCTTATTAATTTTTTGTGTTACTTTACATTTTTATATATCAGAGTAATTTTTTTGTAAACATGATTCCTTGGAAGGGGAAGTGGTCCCCTCACAGTGCAGGGACCTGAGCGGTGTGTACCGGGCAACCGGTTCCCCCAGTCTGGCATCACTGTTGCAAACCCAGCGGGACACGAAAGTATATTTTCCCCTCACTTGGCAGGGCTGCGGAGGCAAAAAAAAAAAGGTATGGAAATCGATCACAGGTAAATCACAGAAGTTAAGCAGAGGGAATGGGGCTATTCTCAGAAAATTAGGTTAGGTTAAATACGAGGGAAATACTCGCTCTACCCCAATCGTTTCTGTTAGTAAGTGTCCGCTACAGACAGGTATCCATTACAGACGGTCTTTACGATCGTGTGGGTTATTTGACGCAGGTGGCCCTTGGAGTTAGCTGGTCGCAACAAGTACATTGCCTCTGCAGAAAGACTGTGGTGTGGAGAGCAGTTGTTACGGGAGAAATGTCGGTATATAAGGTAGTTGCTAAAGTCAGGTGGTCACTACAGAGGGTGGGCTGAGGCAGGTGGGTTCTTGAGGTGATCGTTACAGGCAGGTCTAGGCCAATTTAAGTCATACTTAGTGGTCCATGTTGGTTCATTTTCCTCCAGTGTTTCTTCCACGTCGTCACCATGTCTCTTAATTCTTCTTAATGGTGTGTAAATACTTCATTGTGTCTCTCACTCCCCCATACCCGTCTCTCTCTCTCTCCCCTCTCTCTCTCTCTCTCTCTCTCTCTCGCTCTCTCACTCCTCTCTCTTTCTCTCTCGTTCTCTCTCTTTCTTCCCCTGTCTCTCATTTCCCACTTTCTCTTGCCTTATCTGTCATTATTTAATATTTATATAAGTATTTGGGCTACAGGGCCGAGCTGTTAGCTCTTGGACTCCGCGTTTCTTACCGTCGGTTGTTTAATGTGCTGTTTCACTACCTAATTTTCTTTATCACTACTACATATATTTCTAACAAACACACATCCCCAGGATGAAGCCCGTGGAAGCTGTCTGACACTCAGATACTTCTTTAATGCTGGGTGAACAGCAGCATCAATTGCAAGAAATTCTGCAAATTTGTTTCTGGATAAGGTTGGGAATTGAACCCTAGTCCTTAGGACTACTACCCCCGCCCCTACCCACTTGGTCTGGACGGTAGAGCGACGGTCTCGCTTCATACAGGTCGGCGTTCAATCCCCGACCGTCCAAGTGGTTGGACACCATTCCTTCCCCCCCGTCCCTTCCCAAATCCTTATCCTGATCCTTTCCCAGTGTTTATATAGTCGAAAGGCTTGGCGCTTTCCCCTGATAATTCCCTACCCCCCCCCCCCCGCCCCCGGGAGCACAAAAATCCCCATAACGTGTGATATATGAACACAAAGAACCACAGACAAAATTGAGAATACCAAATTTTTTCCTCTAAGATTTGCGCTAGCTGGAGGACCTCTTGACGAACCGTCGTGAATCTTCGTCGACTTACGTAAGACGACCCAAGGATGGAAGAGTCGTATGTGATAGTTCGTAAGATATTCAACTTGATCTCTCAAATAATAGGTCGCGATTTTTATTTTATGGCCACTCTCAGTACATGGATTTCCACAGCTCTTTAATCAAGTATGTTGGGTTCACTCAGCCTGTGTCCATCCTTGACCATCCACCCAGAGTGCATAGTGACCATCCACCCAGAGTGCATAGTGACCATCCACCCAGAGTGCATAGTGACCATCCACACAGAGTGCATAGTGACCATCCACACAGAGTGCATAGTGACCATCCACACAGAGTGCATAGTGACCATCCACCCAGAGTGCATAGTGACCATCCACCCAGAGTGCATAGTGACCATCCACACAGAGTGCATAGTGACCATCCACCCAGAGTGCATAGTGACCATCCACACAGAGTGCATAGTGACCATCCACCCAGAGTGCATAGTGACCATCCACCCAGAGTGCATAGTGACCATCCAGTCAGAGTGCATAGTGACCATCCACCCAGAGTGCATAGTGACCATCCACCCAGAGTGCATAGTGACCATCCACCCAGAGTGCATAGTGACCATCCACCCAGAGTGCATAGTGACCATCCACCCAGAGTGCATAGTGACCATCCACACAGAGTGCATAGTGACCATCCACCCAGAGTGCATAGTGACCATCCACACAGAGTGCATAGTGACCATCCACCCAGAGTGCATAGTGACCATCCAACCAGAGTGCATAGTGACCATCCACACAGAGTGCATAGTGACCATCCACCCAGAGTGCATAGTGACCATCCACACAGAGTGCATAGTGACCATCCACACAGAGTGCATAGTGACCATCCACCCAGAGTGCAAAGTGACCTGGAATCTTATACCAATGGGGTAGATCAGGCGAGCCTGGAATATGTTTGAAGGTCGAAAGTGCAGCCTTAGTGTGAAGAGTGCAGAGTCAGTGTGAAGCGTGCAGAGTCAGTGTGAAGAGGGCAGAGTCAGTGTGAAGCGTGCAGAGTCAGTGTGAAGCGTGCAGAGTCAGTGTGAAGAGTACAGAGTCAATGTGAAGAGTGCAGAGTCAGTGTGAAGAGGGCAGAGTCAGTGTGAAGCGTGCTGAGTCAGTGTGAAGAGTGCAGAGTCAGTGTGAAGAGTACAGAGTCAGTGTGAAGAGTGCAGAGTCAGTGTCAAGAGTGCAGAGTCAGTGTGAAGAGGGCAGAGTCAGTGTGAAGCGTGCAGAGTCAGTGTGAAGAGTACAGAGTCAGTGTGAAGAGTGCAGAGTCAGTGTGAAGAGGGCAGAGTCAGTGTGAAGCGTGCAGAGTCAGTGTGAAGCGTGCAGAGTCAGTGTGAAGAGTACAGAGTCAGTGTGAAGAGTGCAGAGTCAGTGTGAAGAGGGCAGAGTCAGTGTGAAGCGTGCAGAGTCAGTGTGAAGCGTGCAGAGTCAGTGTGAAGAGTACAGAGTCAGTGTGAAGAGTGCAGAGTCAGTGTGAAGAGTACAGAGTCAGTGTGAAGAGTGCAGAGTCAGTGTGAAGAGTACAGAGTCAGTGTGAAGAGTACAGAGTCAGTGTGAAGAGTGCAGAGTCAGTGTGAAGAGTACAGAGTCAGTGTGAAGAGTACAGAGTCAGTGTGAAGCGTGCAAAGTCAGTGTGAAGATTACAGAGTCAGTGTGAAGAGTGCAGAGTCAGTGTGAAGAGTACAGAGTCAGTGTGAAGAGTGCAGAGTCAGTGTGAAGAGTACAGAGTCAGTGTGAAGAGTGCAGAGTCAGTGTGAAGAGGGCAGAGTCAGTGTGAAGCGTGCAGAGTCAGTGTGAAGCGTGCAGAGTCAGTGTGAAGAGTACAGAGTCAGTGTGAAGAGTGCAGAGTCAGTGTGAAGAGGGCAGAGTCAGTGTGAAGCGTGCAGAGTCAGTGTGAAGAGGGCAGAGTCAGTGTGAAGCGTGCAGAGTCAGTGTGAAGCGTGCAGAGTCAGTGTGAAGAGTACAGAGTCAATGTGAAGAGTGCAGAGTCAGTGTGAAGAGGGCAGAGTCAGTGTGAAGCGTGCTGAGTCAGTGTGAAGAGTGCAGAGTCAGTGTGAAGAGTACAGAGTCAGTGTGAAGAGTGCAGAGTCAGTGTGAAGAGGGCAGAGTCAGTGTGAAGCGTGCAGAGTCAGTGTGAAGCGTGCAGAGTCAGTGTGAAGAGTACAGAGTCAGTGTGAAGAGTGCAGAGTCAGTGTGAAGAGGGCAGAGTCAGTGTGAAGCGTGCAGAGTCAGTGTGAAGCGTGCAGAGTCAGTGTGAAGAGTACAGAGTCAGTGTGAAGAGTGCAGAGTCAGTGTGAAGAGTACAGAGTCAGTGTGAAGAGTGCAGAGTCAGTGTGAAGAGTACAGAGTCAGTGTGAAGAGTACAGAGTCAGTGTGAAGAGTGCAGAGTCAGTGTGAAGAGTACAGAGTCAGTGTGAAGAGTGCAGAGTCAGTGTGAAGAGGGCAGAGTCAGTGTGAAGCGTGCAGAGTCAGTGTGAAGAGGGCAGAGTCAGTGTGAAGCGTGCAGAGTCAGTGTGAAGCGTGCAGAGTCAGTGAAAAAAGTAACTTTCTGTGCCATTGGAATTCTTAAAGGCCCAACAGAAAGTGAGAACCGCAAGCAGCCGCTCCGGGTAGTAATAACTACCCATCAACGCGTGCAAAGTTACCATGAGAGATAATTAGGGAGCGGCACTCCGCTTAAAATGGGCTCCGACCAGCGCCTGTGGCTCTGATCCCCCCTCACTTAACGTACCCCTTAACTGTCCTAGTTAATACCCAAGGTAACTCACGACGACAGTTTTAATATTCGGAGCAGTAACAAGAGCTGTAAAAGCTGGAAGGGACGCCATCCTGCGGTGAATCGTTCTGCGCGCCACGGACAATTTCCATCTTAAAATTTCCCCTATTTCTTTTCCAGCATTTGCTGGAACGGGGCACACTAGACTCCTGATTTAACCCCAGAGTGGCTACGATAGCACAACTGCTGCTGTGTTTATACGCGATAAGGGGTTATATCACACTTGGGGAAATGTGGAACAGCGATAGCGCCCTTTGTAACGATAATAATAATGATAATGGATATAATAAGCTTCGCTCTGCATATGTAATGACCAAGATTTTCCCCGGTGGGTCGGATAGTTACACCGCAGAGGGAGAGAGAGAGAGGGAGTGGGGCTCGGAGCGCCTTAGTCTTCTCCATCACTGTCCAGGAATTCCAGGAATTGCGAGAACCTGATTGATGATTCCAGGGTGACGGACGATGACACTTCTGGAACTTTTGAAGGAGCAATGACACCTCTGGAAATTTTGGAGGGACTACTCATCATCAGAGAAGTATCAGAGGGAAGAATTACTATCACAGGTTATCTGTGATGGTAAGTACTATCACTAGTACTAGTAAGTACTACAGTACTATCAGAGAAACTATTCACCGTCATAGTAGTGTAAGACGGACTATTCACCGTCATAGTAGTGTAAGAGGGGACTACATACCATCACATTATTGTCACAGCGACTACTCACTGTTACAATATTGTCTGAGGGACTATTCATCGTCACAGTACCATCAGAGGGACTATTCATCGTCACAGTACCATCAGAGGGACTACTCATCGTCACAGTACCAACAGAGGGACTACTCATCGTCACAGTACCAACAGAGGGACTACTCATCGTCACAGTACCATCAGAGGGACTATTCATCGTCACAGTACCATCAGAGGGACTACTCATCGTCACAGTACCAACAGAGGGACTACTCATCGTCACAGTACCAACAGAGGGACTACTCATCGTCACTGTACCATCAGAGGGACTACTCATCGTCACAGTACCAACAGAGGGACTACTCATCGTCACTGTACCAACAGAGGGACTACTCATCGTCACTGTACCATCAGAGGGACTATTCATCGTCACTGTACCATCAGAGGGACTACTCATCGTCACTGTACCATCAGAGGGACTACTCATCGTCACTGTACCATCAGAGGGACTACTCATCGTCACAGTACCATCAGAGGGACTACTCATCGTCACTGTACCATCAGAGGGACTACTCATCGTCACTGTACCAACAGAGGGACTACTCATCGTCACAGTACCATCAGAGGGACTACTCATCGTCACAGTACCATCAGAGGGACTACTCATCGTCACAGTACCATCAGAGGGACTACTCATCGTCACAGTACCATCAGAGGGACTACTCATCGTCACTGTACCATCAGAGGGACTACTCATCGTCACTGTACCAACAGAGGGACTACTCATCGTCACAGTACCATCAGAGGGACTACTCATCGTCACAGTACCATCAGAGGGACTACTCATCGTCACAGTACCATCAGAGGGACTACTCATCGTCACAGTACCATCAGAGGGACTACTCATCGTCACAGTACCAACAGAGGGACTACTCATCGTCACTGTACCATCAGAGGGACTACTCATCGTCACAGTACCATCAGAGGGACTACTCATCGTCACAGTACCATCAGAGGGACTACTCATCGTCACAGTACCAACAGAGGGACTACTCATCGTCACAGTACCATCAGAGGGACTACTCATCGTCACAGTACCATCAGAGGGACTACTCATCGTCACAGTACCAACAGAGGGACTACTCATCGTCACTGTACCATCAGAGGGACTACTCATCGTCACAGTACCATCAGAGGGACTACTCATCGTCACAGTACCATCAGAGGGACTACTCATCGTCACAGTACCATCAGAGGGACTACTCATCGTCACAGTACCAACAGAGGGACTACTCATCGTCACTGTACCATCAGAGGGACTACTCATCGTCACAGTACCATCAGAGGGACTACTCATCGTCACAGTACCATCAGAGGGACTACTCATCGTCACAGTACCATCAGAGGGACTACTCATCGTCACTGTACCATCAGAGGGACTACTCATCGTCACAGTACCATCAGAGGGACTACTCATCGTCACAGTACCATCAGAGGGACTACTCATCGTCACAGTACCAACAGAGGGACTATTCATCGTCACAGTACCATCAGAGGGACTACTCATCGTCACAGTACCAACAGAGGGACTACTCATCGTCACTGTACCATCAGAGGGACTACTCATCGTCACAGTACCAACAGAGGGACTACTCATCGTCACAGTACCATCAGAGGGACTACTCATCGTCACTGTACCAACAGAGGAACTACTCATCGTCACAGTACCATCAGAGGGACTACTCATCGTCACAGTACCATCAGAGGGACTACTCATCGTCACAGTACCAACAGAGGGACTACTCATCGTCACAGTACCATCAGAGGGACTACTCATCGTCACTGTACCAACAGAGGAACTACTCATCGTCACAGTACCATCAGAGGGACTACTCATCGTCACTGTACCAACAGAGGGACTACTCACCATCACCGCACCATGTGAGGGACTATCATAGTCGTCACCATCTGCAGATACCGTGCCATATAGTGAGGCTGAGACAAGAAGGACAAGTGATGACATTAAGCGGATTACGGCTGTTAATGCTAACTGCTGTTAGTCATAATTTAATGCAATTCCTGGACTAATGGTATTGAGGCCCACATGTGTCCACGTCCGACCTTTGTGTAATTACTTCAAGTCCCGCTGTCTCCTCTTGTTCCAGGTCTTGCACGTCAAGACTTGCTCTGATTATTAGGGTTATTATTATTAGTAGTAGTAGGTATAAAGACCTGGGTAAATACTAGTTCGGTTAAAGAGTGAATGGTTTATGGAACACATTACCGGGTGTAGACGGTAAGTCACAATAACGTAAGTGAAGGTATAGTAACCCTCCCACACATCGAAATAAAGAAACGACGGCGTTTCGGTCCATTCTGGATCATTAACTGAACTTGATAATGGTTCAGGACGGACCGAAACGTCGTCGATTCTTAATTTTCTGATCATCATCAAATTTGGTCATCAAATTACCGGGTAATATAAGAGACATGGGATGGCTGGTTGTTTCCAGCGTAGGAAAGACATATATATATATATATATATATATATATATATATATATATATATATATATATATATATATATATATATCGTACCTAGTAGCCAGAACGCACTTCTCAGCCTACTATTCAAGGCCCGATTTGCCTAATAGGCCAAGTTTTCATGAGTTAATTGTTTTTCGACTACCTAACCTACCTAACCTAACCTAACCTAACTTTTTCGGCTACCTAACCTAACCTAACCTATAAAGATAGGTTAGGTTAGGTTAGGTAGGGTTGGTTAGGTTTGGTCATATATCTACATTAATTTTAACTCCAATAAAAAAAAATTGACCTCATACATAATGAAATGGGTACCTTTATCATTTCAAAAGAAAAAAATTAGAGAAAATATATTAATTCAGGAAAACTTGGCTTATTAGGCAAATAGGGCCTTGCATAGTAGGCCAAAAAGTGAGTTCTGGCTACTAGGTACGACATGTATATATATATATATATATATATATATATATATATATATATATATATATATATATATATATATATATATATATATATATATATATATACTATTTGACGATCAGTACTACTTCTGCTGCTATTATTATTGCAACAACTATTGCTACTACTACAATTACCACGCGCCTAACCATCCGACCGACCAAATCACCCGACCAGTAGCCGTATTTGATGATGAATGGCTTCCTATCCCGCCGTGAAACTTACAAACTCTAATAACATAACTTGGGCTCCGTGCAGAGAGACGGGGAAGCCTTGAAACTAATCACGCTTGGAAAAGGAGAGTCTCCAAGTTAGTTCAGACACGAGCGTCTTGTTGTGTCGGCGAGCAAGTGGCGGAGCGCGCTCGTCCTTCCATGACTTGGAGCGCTCACACGAGCCAGTCAGTATGGCCACATTACCTGCTAGCCACATCACGTGCTAGCCACATCACGTGCTAGCCACATCACGTGCTAGCCACATCACGCGCTAGCCACATCACGTGCTAGCCACATCCCGTGCTAGCCACATCACGTGCTAGCCACATCCCGTGCTAGCCACATCACGTGCTAGCCACATCACGTGCTAGCCACATCACGCGCTAGCCACATCACGTGCTAGCCACATCACGTGCTAGCCACATCACGCGCTAGCCACATCACGCGCTAGCCACATCACGTGCTAGCCACATCACGTGCTAGCCACATCACGTGCTAGCCACATCACGTGCTAGCCACATCACGTGCTAGCCACATCACGTGCTAGCCACATCACGTGCTAGCCACATCACGTGCTAGCCACATCACGTGCTAGCCACATCACGTGCTAGCCACATCACGTGCTAGCCACATCACGTGCTAGCCACATCACGTGCTAGCCACATCACGTGCTAGCCACATCACGTGCTAGCCACATCACGTGCTAGCCACATCACGTGCTAGCCACATCACGAGCTAGCCACATCACGTGCTAGCCACATCACGTGCTAGCCACATCACGTGCTAGCCACATCACGTGCTAGCCACATCACGTGCTAGCCACATCACGTGCTAGCCACATCACGTGCTAGCCACATCACGTGCTAGCCACATCACGTGCTAGCCACATCACGTGCTAGCCACATCACGAGCTAGCCACATCACGAGCTAGCCACATCACGTGCTAGCCACATCACGCGCTAGCCACATCACGCGCTAGCCACATCACGTTTGAATCGCGTCGCGTTCGTCAAGATGTTGAAGGCTGTCACCGCAGGATGAACTTATCACTATTTCTCTATGGATAGGTACTTCTTTCACGGACAGTAACTCCCTATGGTCAGACGCCTCATTCACGGACAGTAACTCCCTATGGTCAGACGCCTCATTCACGGACAGTAACTCCCTATGGTCAGACGCCTCATTCACGGACAGTAACTCCCTATGGTCAGACGCCTCATTCACGGACAGTAACTCCCTATGGTCAGACGCCTCATTCACGGACAGTAACTCCCTATGGTCAGACGCCTCATTCACGGACTGTAGACGCCTCATTCAAGCCCCATGGTCAGACGCCTCATTTACTCAGTAACAACCTATGGTCAAACTCCTCATTCACGGACAGTAACTCCCTATATCCTTCTTCATTCACGGACTGTTCGCTCACAAGCCCCAGGTCCCATCTCGGAGCACTCAGCCCACAACCATCAACGCAGAGACAAGAAATGAATGTACAAAAACTAAAGGGCAATAAACAGACAAAAAAAAGACTGAGGGGATTACAAAAATGATTCAAGAAATTATAAAAAAGACTGAAGGAATTACAAAAAATTACTGCACTAATTACAGAAAATCTGCTGGAATTTCAAAAAGGACTGCAGGAATTAGCAAAAAATCTATTGGAATTACAAAAGAGGCTGAAGGAATTACAAAAAGATTAGAGGAATTGAGGGTATTATGGATTACGTTTTGCTATTTCCGGACACCAACGAAGCGTTGGATTAATATCCGGAGCAAGGAGGTGATTAGTCCGGTAATTGCTTGATCAGTTATCTCTATCTTCCCCCGAGCATCATCAGCGTCTCTACTACCCCGTCCTCCTGAGATATTACGTCCGGAGATGGTGGTGGTGTAGGTCTATTGAACATGGACATGTCTGGAGACGGTGGTGTAGTCTATTGATCATCTGAACAAATGTTCATGTAAAGTATGCAGGAAAGGATGGGGTCCCCCACGAATTCTCCCCTAGGTGTCCTGTTCGCGAATGTTTACACGGGGAACCATAGGGCAATGGGTCTTAGTTGATATGGTCTTAAAACTTACTGCAGGTATGTTGACGAAATTTTTATGCAGGTACCTGATGTCAGACGTCTGCAGCAGCTGAAAGAAGGCATTCGAGCAGGATTCAGTGTTGAGTTTCACGTACAAGATGGAGAATGATGGGAAGCTGCCTATTCTAGATGTAACAGTCACGGAAAGGAGCGGAGGTTTTCACACTGCAGTCTACACTAAGGAAATGAACATAGGAATGTGCCTCAATGATAATAGTGACTGCCCAGACAGGTACAAGAGGAGTGTTGTCAACGCTTATGTCGACCGTGCTCTCAGCTACAGCTCAGGATGGAAGCAAGTCGATGAAGAACTCTGTAGGGTAAGGCAGGTCCTAGTCAACAATGGCTTCTCTAACGGTTTTGTTGAAGACGTTATAAAAAGAAAGGTGAAACGCCATGCAACCTCCGAAGAGTCAAATAACACAACACTTATACACTCTGTTAGACTGTTTTACAGGAACTTCTTTTCGATGGCTTCATAAAACGGAGGAAAGGGTCCTAAAAGACATTATTGATAGAAACTATGATTTCATCCTAACATTAATAATGAAACATTATTGATTACATCCCTACAGACAAAAATCAGAAAATACAATTGACAATTTACTACAAAAACAAAAAAACGGCCAACCTACTCATGAAAAACTCCCCAGACATCAAACAGAATCCCTTGAAGGAAACCAACGTCGTCTAAGCCTTCACATGCCTGCTTGGGGATTGTAAGCCCCAAAGAACTCAGTATATAGGCAAGACAACAACGTCTCTTTCTAGGCGATTAACTAAGCACAATCAACAGGACTCCATCAAGGAACATATAATCACTTCTCACAACCAGACCATCACCAGAGAAATCTTAAAAAGCAACACAGAAATAATCGATAAACACAGCGATAGCAGGAGACTCGACATCAGCGAGGCACTTCATATCAAAAAGTCAACACCAGCAATCAACAGCCAACTAATGCACAACTATATTCTACACACTTCAAGACCCCAAACCAATATGGAAGCAGCAAGAGGAAGCATGGGCCAACAGGCCTTCTGCAGTTACTTCCATTTTTATGTTCTCATCCAATTGTTTCGTGTTCTGTCTTATGTTTCACCTCACCCAAAACCTTTGTGCCATATCATCTCACCCAAAAACGAGTATAAGTATGAATGTATTTTGTGTTGAGTGAAAATTGCACACCCCAGAAAGATTCGAACCCAGACTGCCAGGAGCACTATGCACCTTGGCATACCTGGTACCTTAATCGCTAGACCACACTGACTGTACAAAAATGTTGGTAGTCGTGAGACAATTTATGCAACATCCGACAGCGTTCGGAACATTTGAACAAGCTTGTTCAAATGTTCAAACTTGTTCAACATTCAAGCTTGTTCGCTTTGTGTTGCTCACGTGGTCCCACCAAGTGAGGTGATTCGATGAAATATCTGTGCCCAAGTTGACCTAACCTAACCAACCTTAAACTAACACAACTAAGTCAATAATTTATGTTCCTAATAAAATATAATAATAATAAATCAAATAAACTAATTGGAATATTTAAATTGGATTGGAATTATTAAATATGACCGAAAAAGTAAGATTAATAATTCTAACACGAATTTTCTCAATGTTTGTTATATTCTTTTTCACTGTTGATGGTAACTGAAAAATCAGTTCTCCAAAGTTCATTTTTATTTCTAGTCTGACGCGACACTTGAGTGCGTTTCATAAAACTTATTACATTTTCAAAGACTAGTTTACACACACACAACTATAACTGAACAGAGTTTAAACAGCTTTGACTTTTTTATACCTGCATTTGGGTGAGGTGATATGTTACAATGGTTTTGGATGAGGTGAAAACAAACTTTCAACACAACACAGAACACGAAACAATGGGTATAAGCTAAAGGGAAGAATAGAAGTAACTGCAGAGGGCCTATTGGCCCATATTTCTTGATGCTTCTATATTGGAGCGGAGTCTTGAAGTGGGTAGAATATAATTGTGCGTTAATTGGCTGTTGATTGCTGGTGTTGACTTCTTGATGTGTAGTGCCTTGCAGATATCAAGCCGCCTGCTATCGCTGTATCTATCGATGATTTCCGTGTTTTTGTTAAGACTTCTCTGGTGATGGTTTGGTTGTGGGAAGAGATTATATGTTCCTTAATGGAGCCCTGTTGCTTATGCATCGTTAATCGCCTGGAAAGAGATGTTGTTGTCTTGCCTATATACTGAGTTCTTTGAGGCTTACAGTCCCCAAGTGGGCATTTGAAGGCATAGACGACAGTGGTCTCTTTTAAAGCGTTCTGCTTTGTGTCTGGAGAGTTTCTCATGAGTAGGTTGGCAGTTTTCTTGGTTTTATAGTAAATCGTCAATTGTATCTTCTGATTTTTGTCTGTAGGGATAACGTTTCTATTAACAATATCTTTCAGGACCCTTTCCTCCGTTTTATGAGCTGGGAAAAGAAGTTCCATGTAAAATAGTCTAATAAGGGGTACAGGTATTGTGTTAGTTGTCTCTTCAGAGGTTGCATGGCGTTTCACCTTCCTTCTTATGATGTCTTCAACGAAACCATTGGAGAAGCCGTTGTTGACTAAGACCTGCCTTATCCTACAGAGTTCTTCATCGACTTGCTTCCATCCTGAGCTGTGGCTGAAAGCACGGTCGACATAAGCGTTAACAACACTCCTCTTGTACCTGTCTGGGCAGTCACTGTTGGCATTGAGGCACATTCCGATGTTGTTTTCCTTAGTGTAGTCTGCAGTGTGGAAACCTCCGCTCCTTTCCATGACTGTTACATCTAGAAAGGGTAGTTTCCCATCCTTCTCCATCTCGTAAGTGAAACACAACACAGAATTCTGCTCAAAGCTGTTTAAACTCTGTTCAGTTATAGTTGTGTGTGTGTAAACTAAAGTCTTTGAAAATGTAATAAGTTTTTCGAAACGCGCTCAAGTGTCGCGTCAGACTAGAATTCTATAAAAATGAACTTCGGAGAATTGATTTTTCAGTTACCATCA
>WNGS01125892.1:82163-94680 GCA_020271785.1 Procambarus virginalis | reverse complement strand
ACAGTGAAGAAGAATATAAGAAACATCGAGAAAATTCGCGTTAGAATTATTAATCTTACTTTTTCGGTCATATTAATATATATATATATATATACTATATTATAGATATATATATATATATATATATATATTATATATATATATATATATATAAACCATATTCCTAACCTGTTATCTTATATTTTTCATCTCTACCTTTCTTTGGTATTGCCTTATTAATTTTTTAGTGTTACTTTACATTTTTTATATACAGAGTAATTTTTTTGTAAACATGAATTCCTTTGGAAGGGGAAGTGGTCCCCTCACAGTGCAGGGACCTGAGCGGTGTGTACCGAGACAACCGGTTCCCCCAGTCTGGCATCACTGTTGCAAACCCAGCGGGACAGGAAAGTATATTTTCCCCTCACTTGGCAGGGCTAGCGGAGGCAAAAAAAAAAAGTATGGAAACGCATCACAGGTAATCAAGAAGTTAAGCAGAGGGGAATGGGTGACTTATTCTCAAGAAAATTAGGCGTTAGGTTAAATACGAGGGAAATACTCGCTCTACCCCAATCGTTTCTGTTAGTAAGTGTCCGCTACAGACTAGGCTCTCCATTACAGACGGTCTTTACGATCGTGTGGGTTATTTGACGCAGGTGGCCCTTGGAGTTAGCTGGTCGCAACAAGTACATTGCCTCTGTGCAGAAACGACTGTGGTGTTTGGAGAGTCAGTAGTTTGTTACGGAGAAATGTCGGTATATAAGGTGTAGTGCTAAAGTCAGGTGGAGTCACATTAAGAATTGGGTGGGTCTGAGGCAGGTGGGTTCCTTGAGGTAGATGCGTTAACAAATGGCAGGTCTAGGCCAATCTTAAGCTCATACTTAGTGGTCCCATGTTTGGTTCATTTTCCTCTCAGTGTTTTCTTCCACGGGGTCGTCACATGTACTCCCTTAATTCTTCGATTGACAATGGTGTGTGCAATATTTCATTGTGTCTCTCACTCCCCCATACCCGTCTCTCTCTCTCTCCCCTCTCTCTCTCTCTCTCTCTCTCTCTCGCTCTCTCACTCCTCTCTCTTTCTCTCTCGTTCTCTCTCTTTCTTCCCCTGTCTCTCATTTCCCACTTTCTCTTGCCTTATCTGTCATTATTTAATATTTATATAAGTATTTGGGCTACAGGGCCGAGCTGTTAGCTCTTGGACTCCGCGTTTCTTACCGTCGGTTGTTTAATGTGCTGTTTCACTACCTAATTTTCTTTATCACTACTACATATATTTCTAACAAACACACATCCCCAGGATGAAGCCCGTGGAAGCTGTCTGACACTCAGATACTTCTTTAATGCTGGGTGAACAGCAGCATCAATTGCAAGAAATTCTGCAAATTTGTTTCTGGATAAGGTTGGGAATTGAACCCTAGTCCTTAGGACTACTACCCCCGCCCCTACCCACTTGGTCTGGACGGTAGAGCGACGGTCTCGCTTCATACAGGTCGGCGTTCAATCCCCGACCGTCCAAGTGGTTGGACACCATTCCTTCCCCCCCGTCCCTTCCCAAATCCTTATCCTGATCCTTTCCCAGTGTTTATATAGTCGAAAGGGCTTGGCGCTTTCCCCTGATAATTCCCTACCCCCCCCCCCCCGCCCCCGGGAGCACAAAAATCCCCATAACGTGTGATATATGAACACAAAGAACCACAGACAAAATTGAGAATACCAAATTTTTTCCTCTAAGATTTGCGCTAGCTGGAGGACCTCTTGACGAACCGTCGTGAATCTTCGTCGACTTACGTAAGACGACCCAAGGATGGAAGAGTCGTATGTGATAGTTCGTAAGATATTCAACTTGATCTCTCAAATAATAGGTCGCGATTTTTATTTTATGGCCACTCTCAGTACATGGATTTCCACAGCTCTTTAATCAAGTATGTTGGGTTCACTCAGCCTGTGTCCATCCGTGACCATCCACCCAGAGTGCATAGTGACCATCCACCCAGAGTGCATAGTGACCATCCACCCAGAGTGCATAGTGACCATCCACACAGAGTGCATAGTGACCATCCACACAGAGTGCATAGTGACCATCCACACAGAGTGCATAGTGACCATCCACCCAGAGTGCATAGTGACCATCCACCCAGAGTGCATAGTGACCATCCACACAGAGTGCATAGTGACCATCCACCCAGAGTGCATAGTGACCATCCACACAGAGTGCATAGTGACCATCCACCCAGAGTGCTTAGTGACCATCCACTCAGAGTGCATAGTGACCATCCAGTCAGAGTGCATAGTGACCATCCACCCAGAGTGCATAGTGACCATCCACCCAGAGTGCATAGTGACCATCCACCCAGAGTGCATAGTGACCATCCACCCAGAGTGCTTAGTGACCATCCACTCAGAGTGCATAGTGACCATCCACACAGAGTGCATAGTGACCATCCACCCAGAGTGCTTAGTGACCATCCACTCAGAGTGCATAGTGACCATCCACCCAGAGTGCATAGTGACCATCCAACCAGAGTGCATAGTGACCATCCACACAGAGTGCATAGTGACCATCCACACAGAGTGCATAGTGACCATCCACACAGAGTGCATAGTGACCATCCACACAGAGTGCATAGTGACCATCCACCCAGAGTGCAAAGTGACCTGGAATCTTATACCAATGGGGTAGATCAGGCGAGCCTGGAATATGTTTGAAGGTCGAAAGTGCAGCCTTAGTGTGAAGAGTGCAGAGTCAGTGTGAAGCGTGCAGAGTCAGTGTGAAGAGGGCAGAGTCAGTGTGAAGCGTGCAGAGTCAGTGTGA
This sequence comes from Procambarus virginalis, assembly GCA_020271785.1. Taxonomy (NCBI): domain Eukaryota; kingdom Metazoa; phylum Arthropoda; class Malacostraca; order Decapoda; family Cambaridae; genus Procambarus; species Procambarus virginalis. Next base: position 91,889 of record WNGS01125892.1, on the reverse strand, counting down.
AGCGTGCAGAGTCAGTGTGAAGAGTACAGAGTCAATGTGAAGAGTGCAGAGTCAGTGTGAAGAGGGCAGAGTCAGTGTGAAGCGTGCTGAGTCAGTGTGAAGAGTGCAGAGTCAGTGTGAAGAGTACAGAGTCAGTGTGAAGAGTGCAGAGTCAGTGTCAAGAGTGCAGAGTCAGTGTGAAGAGGGCAGAGTCAGTGTGAAGCGTGCAGAGTCAGTGTGAAGAGTACAGAGTCAGTGTGAAGAGTGCGGAGTCAGTGGAAGAGTGCAGAGTCAGTGTGAAGAGGGCAGAGTCAGTGTGAAGCGTGCAGGAGTCAGTGTGAAGAGTACAGAGTCAGTGTGAAGAGTGCAGAGTCAGTGTGAAGAGGGCAGAGTCAGTGTGAAGCGTGCAGAGTCAGTGTGAAGCGTGCAGAGTCAGTGTGAAGAGTACAGAGTCAGTGTGAAGAGTGCGGAGTCAGTGGGAAGAGTACAGAGTCAGTGTGAAGAGTGCAGAGTCAGTGTGAAGAGTACAAGAGTCAGTGTGAAGAGTACAGAGTCAGTGTGAAGAGTGCAGAGTCAGTGTGAAGAGTACAGAGTCAGTGTGAAGAGTACAGAGTCAGTGTGAAGCGTGCAAGTCAGTGTGAAGATTACAGAGTCAGTGTGAAGAGTGCAGAGTCAGTGTGAAGAGTACAGAGTCAGTGTGAAGAGTGCAGAGTCAGTGTGAAGAGTACAGAGTCAGTGTGAAGAGTGCAGAGTCAGTGTGAAGAGGGCAGAGTCAGTGTGAAGCGTGCAGAGTCAGTGTGAAGCGGCAGAGTCAGTGTGAAGAGTACAGAGTCAGTGTGAAGAGTGCAGAGTCAGTGTGAAGAGGGCAGAGTCAGTGTGAAGCGTGCAGAGTCAGTGTGAAGAGGGCAGAGTCAGTGTGAAGCGTGCAGAGTCAGTGTGAAGCGTGCAGAGTCAGTGTGAAGAGTACAGAGTCAATGTGAAGAGTGCAGAGTCAGTGTGAAGAGGGCAGAGTCAGTGTGAAGCGTGCTGAGTCAGTGTGAAGAGTGCAGAGTCAGTGTGAAGAGTACAGAGTCAGTGTGAAGAGTGCAGAGTCAGTGTGAAGAGGGCAGAGTCAGTGTGAAGCGTGCAGAGTCAGTGTGAAGCGTGCAGAGTCAGTGTGAAGAGTACAGAGTCAGTGTGAAGAGTGCAGAGTCAGTGTGAAGAGGGCAGAGTCAGTGTGAAGCGTGCAGAGTCAGTGTGAAGCGTGCAGAGTCAGTGTGAAGAGTACAGAGTCAGTGTGAAGAGTGCAGAGTCAGTGTGAAGAGTACAGAGTCAGTGTGAAGAGTGCAGAGTCAGTGTGAAGAGTACAGAGTCAGTGTGAAGAGTACAGAGTCAGTGTGAAGAGTGCAGAGTCAGTGTGAAGAGGGCAGAGTCAGTGTGAAGCGTGCAGAGTCAGTGTGAAGAGGGCAGAGTCAGTGTGAAGCGTGCAGAGTCAGTGTGAAGAGGGCAGAGTCAGTGTGAAGCGTGCAGAGTCAGTGTGAAGCGTGCAGAGTCAGTGTGAAGAGTACAGAGTCAGTGTGAAGCGTGCAGAGTCAGTGTGAAGCGTGCAGAGTCAGTGTGAAGAGTACAGAGTCAGTGTGAAGAGTGCAGAGTCAGTGTGAAGCGTGCAGAGTCAGTGTGAAGCGTGCAGAGTCAGTGTGAAGCGTGCAGAGTCAGTGTGAAGCGTGCAGAGTCAGTGTGAAGCGTGCAGAGTCAGTGTGAAGCGTGCAGAGTCAGTGTGAAGAGGGCAGAGTCAGTGTGAAGCGTGCAGAGTCAGTGTGAAGCGTGCAGAGTCAGTGTGAAGAGTACAGAGTCAATGTGAAGAGTGCAGAGTCAGTGTGAAGAGGGCAGAGTCAGTGTGAAGCGTGCTGAGTCAGTGTGAAGAGTGCAGAGTCAGTGTGAAGAGTACAGAGTCAGTGTGAAGAGTACAGAGTCAGTGTGAAGAGTGCAGAGTCAGTGTGAAGAGGGCAGAGTCAGTGTGAAGCGTGCAGAGTCAGTGTGAAGCGCGCAGAGTCAGTGTGAAGAGTGCAGAGTCAGTGTCAAGAGTGCAGAGTCAGTGTGAAGAGGGCAGAGTCAGTGTGAAGCGTGCAGAGTCAGTGTGAAGAGGGCAGAGTCAGTGTGAAGCGTGCAGAGTCAGTGTGAAGAGGGCAGAGTCAGTGTGAAGCGTGCAGAGTCAGTGTGAAGCGTGCAGAGTCAGTGTGAAGAGTACAGAGTCAGTGTGAAGAGTACAGAGTCAGTGTGAAGAGTACAGAGTCAGTGTGAAGAGTACAGAGTCAGTGTGAAGAGTACAGAGTCAGTGTGAAGAGTACAGAGTCAGTGTGAAGAGTACAGAGTCAGTGTGAAGAGTGCAGAGTCAGTGTGAAGAGTGCATAGTCAGTGTGAAGAGTACAGAGTCAGTGTGAAGAGTGGAGAGTCAGTGTGAAGAGTGCGGAGTCAGTGTGAGAGTACAGGACGCTGATTCAGAATATACAAAATAACTAAAGGAGATTTTTAGAAGATCTCCTCACAGGTGAAGCTGTAGTGGTAGTAGTAGAAGCTGTGGTGGTAGTAGTAGAAGCTGTGGTGGTAGTAGTAGAAGCTGTGGTGGTAGTAGTAGAAGCTGTTATGGTAGTAGTAGAAGCTGTGGTGGTAGTAGTAGAAGCTGTTATGGTAGTAGTAGAAGCTGTGGTGGTAGTAGTAGAAGCTGTGGTGGTAGTAGTAGAAGCTGTGGTGGTAGTAGTAGAAGCTGTGGTGGTAGTCGTAGAAGCTGTAGTGGTAGTAGTAGAAGCTGTAGTGGTAGTCCGTAGAAGCTGTGGTGGTAGTCGTAAGAAGCTGTGGTGGTAGTCGTAGAAGCTGTTATGGTAGTCGTAGAAGCTGTGGTGGTAGTCGTAGAAGCTGTGGTGGTAGTCGTAGAAGCTGTGGTGGTAGTCGTAGAAGCTGTAGTGTAGTCGTAGAAGCTGTAGTGGTAGTCGTAGAAGCTGTAGTGGTAGTCGTAGAAGCTGTAGTGGTAGTCGTAGAAGCTGTAGTGGTAGTCGTAGAAGCTGTAGTGGTAGTCGTAGAAGCTGTGATGGTAGTAGTTGAAGCTGTGGTGGTAGTAGTAGAAGCTGTGGTGGTAGTAGTAGAAGCTGGTGGTGGGTAGTAGTAGAAGCTGTGGTGGTAGTAGTAGAAGCTGTGGTGGTAGTAGTAGAAGCGGTAGTAGTAGAAGCTGTTATGGTAGTAGTAGAAGCTGTTATGGTAGTAGTAGAAGCTGTAGTGGTAGTCGTAGAAGCTGTAGTGGTAGTCGTAGAAGCTGTGGTGGTAGTAGTAGAAGCGGTAGTAGTAGTAGTAGAAGCTGTTATGGTAGTAGTAGAAGCTGTAGTGGTAGTCGTAGAAGCTGTAGTGGTAGTAGTAGAAGCTGTGGTGGTAGTAGTAGAAGCGGTAGTAGTAGTAGCAGTGTTAGCAGTAGTGTAGCAGTGTTATGGTAGTAGTAGAAGCTGTTATGGTAGTAGTAGAAGCTGTAGTGGTAGTCGTAGAAGCTGTAGTGGTAGTAGTAGAAGCTGTAGTGGTAGTCGTAGAAGCTGTGGTGGTAGTCGTAGAAGCTGTAGTGGTAGTCGTAGAAGCTGTTATGGTAGTAGTAGAAGCTGTAGTGGTAGTCGTAGAAGCTGTAGTGGTAGTCGTAGAAGCTGTAGTGGTAGTAGTAAAGCTGTAGTGGTAGTCGTAGAAGCTGTGGTGGTAGTCGTAGAAGCTGTAGTGGTAGTAGTAGAAGCTGTTATGGTAGTAGTAGAAGCTGTAGTGGTAGTCGTAGAAGCTGTAGTGGTAGTCGTAGAAGCGGTTATGGTAGTAGTAGAAGCTGTTATGGTAGTAGTAGAAGCTGTTATGGTAGTAGTAGAAGCTGTTATGGTAGTAGTAGAAGCTGTTATGGTAGTAGTAGAAGCTGTAGTGGTAGTCGTAGAAGCTGTAGTGGTAGTAGTAGAAGCTGTAGTGGTAGTCGTAGAAGCTGTAGTGGTAGTAGTTAGAAGCTGTAGTGGTAGTAGTAGAAGCTGTTATGGTAGTAGTAGAAGGCTGTTATGGTAGTAGTAGAAGCTGTAGTGGTAGTAGTAGAAGCTGTTATGGTAGTAGTAGAAGCTGTTATGGTAGTAGTTGGTCTGACATATGTGGTATTCAAAGTTCTGAATAATTCCTTACACAAGTTTCTAAATGTCGTTCTTATGTTGGCCAACCTGGCGTATGCCGCTGATGTTATCCTCTTGATATAGGCTTCAGGGGACAGGTCTGGCGTAATATCAACCTCCAAGTCTTTCTCTCTCCCTTTCTGACTCTTGAAGTATTTCATCTCCCAATGATACCTAGTATCTGGTCTCCAGCCCCTACACCTATTATTTACATTACATTTGCTTGGGTTAACTCTAACAACCTTTGTTTGACCATTCCTGCAGCTTGCCCAGGTCTTCTTGAAGCCTCAAGAAGTCCTCCTCTGTCTTAATCCTTCTCATAATTTTGGCGTCGTCAGCAAACATTGAGAGGAATGAGTCTATACCCACTGGGAGATCATTTACGTATATTAGAAACAGGATAGGTTCGAGTACAGAGCCCTGTGGGACTCCACTGGTGACTTCTCGCCAATCTGAGGTCTCACCCCTCACTGTAACTTCCTATTGCTTAGGCGGGGATGCCCTTATCCACTGGAGTATCTTATCAGTCACTCCTGCATGTCTCTAAAGCTTATGTACCAGCCTCTTATGAGATACTGTGTCAAAGGCTTTCCGACAGTCTGAGAAAATGCAGTCCGCCCAGCCTTCTCTTTCGTGCTTAATCTTTGTCACCTGATCGTAGAATTCTATTAAGCCTGTAAGGCAAGATTTACCCTCCCTGAACCCATGTTGGTGATTTGTCACGAAGTCCCTTCTCTCCAGATGTGTTACTAGGTTTTTTCTCAAGATCTTCTCCGTCACCTTGCATGGTATACAAGTCAAGGACACTGGCCTGTAGTTCAGTTCCTCTTGTCTGTCGCCCTTTTTGTATATTGGAATTACATTAGCCGTCTTCAAAATTTATGGTAAGTCTCCCGTCTCCAGTGACCTACTATTCAACACGGAGAGTGCAAAGCAAAGTACTTTTGCACATCTTTTCAGTACCCATGGTGAGGTTCCGTTTGAACCAACAGCCTTTCTCACATCTAGATGCAACAGGTGCCTCTTAACTTCATCTCTGGTAATCTCGAACCCATCCATTGCCTCCTGGCTTTCTGCCTCAAGGATTTCACCTTATTCTGTTTTGAAAATCTCCTGGAATCTCTTGTTGAGTTTTCACACACCTCTTTGTCATTCTCTGTGTACCTGTCCTCATCTGTTTTAAGTCTCATCACCTGTTCTTTCACTGTTGTTTTCCTCCTGATGAGACTGTGTATCAGTTTTGGTTCGGTCTTGGCTTTATTTGCAATATCATTTTCGTACTGTCTCTCTGTTTCTCTTCTCGCACTGACATACTCATTCCTTGCTCTCTGCTTTCTGCTCTTCTATTATTTCGGAAGTTCCTGAACGCTCTTTAGTTCCATTCCTTTGCTTCCATACATGCCAAAGTAAGCCATGGATTCTTCATTTGCTTCTCATTTTTTTCTTTTGGGCGGGGATAAACTTGTTTACTGCCTCCTGACATTTTTGGGTGAGATAATCTATCATGTCTTGTACGGTCTTAGTTCAGAGCTCTGTGTACCATGGTATTTCTCTTTGGAATGTTCTCATCTCATAATTTCCCTTTCGATACGCCAGCCTGTAGTTTTCAAGTTATTTTTGGGGGAGATTACCTCTAGCTCTACCAGGTATTCAAATATCAGTTCACTGTGATCACTCATGCCCAAAGGGGCTTTCAACTAAACTTCCATTATATATGACTCATTCAGAGTGAATATATCAAGCATTGCTGGTTCGTCTCGTTCTTGTCGGTCCCTTGATGTCGGTGCTGGCTTAGAAAGTTTCTTGTGGCCACGTCCAGCAGCATAGCTCTCCATGTGTCTGGTCCTCCATGTGAGTCTCTGTTCTCCCATTCTATCTTCCCGTGGTTGAAGTCTCCCCATAATTAGTAGTCTGGATTCGATCATGCTTAGGGGCTTCCAACTTAAGACAGAGACTGAGAGAGAGAGTCAGACAGCAAGGCAAACATACAGACACATAGATTGAGACACAGTGATACAGACACAGGCAGACACAGCGAGAGGCACAGAGACGCAGTGAGACACAGAGCAACAGAGACAGAGAATCAGAGAGAGACAGGATGACAAACTTAGAAAGAGACAGTCACATAGAAACACGACAGCATTTTCTTAAATATTCAAACAAACTTTGAAACTTAACTTACAAACTAATTATGTCAACTGTCTCAAACCTATTTAACATAGATAAAAACATGCTTAAGTTGAAATATCAAAATATTTGAATATTATTAGGAATGAAATAACTTTGGAGGACAAATGTATGAAAACATGACAAAGTGAGCCATTAATGTCGGTAGTTTTATTACACGAGTGTCGACACAATATTACCAGAGTGTCGACATAATATTACCAGAGTGTCGACATAATATTACCAGAGTGACGACATAATATTACCAGAGTGACGACATAATATTACCAGAGTGTCGACATAATATTACCAGAGTGACGACACAATATTACCAGAGTGACGACATAATATTACCAGAGTGACGACACAATATTACCAGAGTGACGACATAATATTACCAGAGTGTCGACATAATATTACCAGAGTGACGACACAATATTACCAGAGTGTCGACATAATATTACCAGAGTGTCGACATAATATTACCAGAGTGTCGACATAATATTACCAGAGTGTCGACATAATATTACCAGAGTGTCGACATAATATTACCAGAGTGTCGACATAATATTACCAGAGTGACGACATAATATTACCAGAGTGACGACATAATATTACCAGAGTGTCGACATAATATTACCAGAGTGTCGACACAATATTACCAGAGTGTCGACATAATATTACGAGGGAGTCAGCATAATGCTTCACACGGACCCATAACCAAAGAATGAATAATTCATCACACAGAATCACAGTCCAATAACTTATTCATCGCTAAATCTGGGGTAACTCGAGCTGTTTAGTGTACATTACCCAGCTCCATGTATAGTGTACATTACTCAGCTCCATGTATAGTGTACATTACTCAGCTCCATGTATAGTGTACATTACCCTGCTCCATGTATAGTGTACATTACTCAGCTCCATGTATAGTGTACATTACTCAGCTCCATGTATAGTGTACATTACTCAGCTCCATGTATAGTGTACATTACTCAGCTCCATGTATAGTGTACATTACTCAGCTCCATGTATAGTGTACATTACTCAGCTCCATGTATAGTGTACATTACTCAGCTCCATGTATAGTGTACATTACTCAGCTCCATGTATAGTGTACATTACTCAGCTCCATGTATAGTGTACATTACTCAGCTCCATGTATAGTGTACATTACTCAGCTCCATGTATAGTGTACATTACTCAGCTCCATGTATAGTGTACATTACTCAGCTCCATGTATAGTGTACATTACTCAGCTCCATGTATAGTGTACATTACTCAGCTCCATGTATAGTGTACATTACTCAGCTCCATGTATAGTGTACATTACTCAGCTCCATGTATAGTGTACATTACTCAGCTCCATGTATAGTGTACATTACTCAGCTCCATGTATAGTGTACATTACTCAGCTCCATGTATAGTGTACATTACTCAGCTCCATGTATAGTGTACATTACTCAGCTCCATGTATAGTGTACATTACTCAGCTCCATGTATAGTGTACATTACTCAGCTCCATGTATAGTGTACATTACTCAGCTCCATGTATAGTGTACATTACTCAGCTCCATGTATAGTGTACATTACTCAGCTCCATGTATAGTGTACATTACTCAGCTCCATGTATAGTGTACATTACTCAGCTCCATGTATAGTGTACATTACTCAGCTCCATGTATAGTGTACATTACTCAGCTCCATGTATAGTGTACATTACTCAGCTCCATGTATAGTGTACATTACTCAGCTCCATGTATAGTGTACATTACTCAGCTCCATGTATAGTGTACATTACTCAGCTCCATGTATAGTGTACATTACTCAGCTCCATGTATAGTGTACATTACTCAGCTCCATGTATAGTGTACATTACTCAGCTCCATGTATAGTGTACATTACTCAGCTCCATGTATAGTGTACATTACTCAGCTCCATGTATAGTGTACATTACTCAGCTCCATGTATAGTGTACATTACTCAGCTCCATGTATAGTGTACATTACTCAGCTCCATGTATAGTGTACATTACTCAGCTCCATGTATAGTGTACATTACTCAGCTCCATGTATAGTGTACATCACCCTGCTCCATGTATAGTGTACATTACTCAGCTCCATGTATAGTGTACATCACCCTGCTCCATGTATAGTGTACATTACTCAGCTCCATGTATAGTGTACATTACTCAGCTCCATGTATAGTGTACATTACTCAGCTCCATGTATAGTGTACATTACTCAGCTCCATGTATAGTGTACATTACTCAGCTCCATGTATAGTGTACATTACTCAGCTCCATGTATAGTGTACATTACTCAGCTCCATGTATAGTGTACATTACTCAGCTCCATGTATAGTGTACATTACTCAGCTCCATGTATAGTGTACATTACTCAGCTCCATGTATAGTGTACATTACTCAGCTCCATGTATAGTGTACATTACTCAGCTCCATGTATAGTGTACATTACTCAGCTCCATGTATAGTGTACATTACTCAGCTCCATGTATAGTGTACATTACTCAGCTCCATGTATAGTGTACATACTCAGCTCCATGTATAGTGTACATTACCCTGCTCCATGTATAGTGTACATTACTCAGCTCCATGTATAGTGTACATCACCCTGCTCCATGTATAGTGTACATTACTCAGCTCCATGTATAGTGTACATCACCCTGCTCCATGTATAGTGTACATTACTCAGCTCCATGTATAGTGTACAGTACCCTGCTCCATGTATAGTGTACATTACCCAGCTCCATGTATAGTGTACATTGAGGATGCTAAGCCTTTAACTGGGTACTGCCAAGTCGTGCACCTTACCTCTGGACCACAACAATGTAGAAGTTATAACTCCTGATATTCCACAACTCGGCAAGACTTCTGGATGGCCTTACTGAAGTGATTCAAGATGTCTTACGGATTGAGTGAACTCACAGGTTATACTACTTATACAATGTTGTGGCCCAGAGGCAAGGTGCACGACTTGTGAGTATCCAGGTCAAGGGTTCGAATCTTCTGCATTGTTCCATTTGATTTTCTTTTTTACCTATCACGTAGGTATGATGTCTTTGTGTGAATAATATTAATGAGAAAAACAATGAATAATATATACTAAAATAATTATACTGATAGCAATAATAATTAAAATTAAAATAATAATAATTTAATTAACTCACTAATATATATATTTAATAACGGTGATAAAAAAAAGCGAGTCGCCTTAGGAGCAAGTAATTTGCGTTAACCAAGAGACCGACTGACCAATAAGGTCTCCGATGACGCAGCAACGATGCTTCTGATTGGTCGAACTCATCCGTGACGTCACCAATATTGTAATTTCTGTCAAATACGCTTTCAGGGCCAACTGAGAGTGTTAGAGGATTACTTGAAGTGGAGGATAGAGGTGTCAAGGGTGGCACT
>WNGS01125892.1:41715-57371 GCA_020271785.1 Procambarus virginalis | reverse complement strand
TTATTATTCTATACAAGAGTTGTTACATTCTTGTACAGCCACAGGACGCGTAGCGTTTCGGGCAAGTCCTTAACCCTTATATTCCCTGGAATATGACCCGCCAAATCGTTAACAACCAAGTACCCATTTTACTGTTGGGTAAACAGAAGGCTACAGTTAAGGGTTCCGCCCAGTAAATCCTCCCGGCCAGGATACGAACCCAGGACAAAGCGTTCGCGAAACGCCAGCCGAGTGTCTTACAACTACGCCACGGGGACTGCTAACTAAAGTGATTAATGGACAATGAGCGTTCACAACCTGTTTTTTAAGACATTCTCCACTTAGTTACACATATTATATGCTTTCTTTTATTCTCATACTTTTTATGATAATGTTCTCATATTCTCCAAGAACATTCATTATTTCCTTGTGATTACCTCATATCAATGTTTAGATATACTGCATAAAATATTCTTAAACATTTATTTTGTATTAAATTTAAGACAAGTTTGAACTTGTCTTAAAACTACAGACTAATAAAAGAGGTAATGTTTATAACCTGATGACGTGTGTGAGGAGAGAAGCAAGCCACCAACCGTACCTCACGAAGGACCAATGCTATTTTATTTACGTCAGTGAGAGACAACAGCTGCCCTTGTATCACTAATAAAGCTGCAATAGGTCGGTGTGAGGTATTCCTCCCAACCAACACATCACAATGTTAATGACTTAAACAAAATCAGCTTTTAAAATATATATTTAGTCATTACTCCAAAGAAACCATTTTTTATATACTATTATATATTTTATATCCCTACAACAACTCATATAAAAGACATAAAAATAGAAGCAATATAATACCTCCTAATTTTTCAAATTACCACCAATTTTTTTCCCATGAAACATTTTCTCCAATAAGACTTCATATTCCTTCTTGGGGGTCCAAGTGGATCATCCTTTGAGACATCAGCCGCTGATGTTCATAAAGTTCTGTAAGAGATTCAGATTCGAGTGTATGACTCCAAGAGGTCACCACCTTCCCTGCACGCTTCGTAGTGACCTCTTAGATGCCCCGGGAACCTTCAGTAACCTTCAGGAAAGTTGAGGAACATCGAGGATACCTGAAAATATCATAATGATTTCTTCGTAGTCGCTGTAATCCCTGTCTCCGAGAGGGAGGGACAGGGAGACAGGGATGACGGAGGTGTCGAGGTACTCACCAGCTCGGACGTGGACGGGGATGGAGAGGATGGTGCCGGCGGCAGAGGTTGCACGGCACGAATAGGTGGCGGCGTGGACGGTAGCGGTGTAGGCGTAGGGCGGGAAGGGCAGGAACTGCAGGGAGCCGTTAGGGTGAACCACCCTCACGTCGGCCACGTCCGCCACCACCTCCCCGCACTCAGCCACTCAACTCGCTGCAATGGATGAAAACACGGCATTTGTCACTCGTTGATCGATCTTTCTAGCATGTGTCACTCATGATCAATCACTCATTGATCACTCTAGCATTCGTCACTCACTGATTAATTATTCCAGCATTCGTCACTCATTCATCAGTAAGCCAGTATCCTGCACCCATTGATCACTCCAGCATTCATCACACTGATCAACTATTAAGTTCATAATTCATTGATCATCATTCCAGCAATAAATGAACTCAACTGCTGTGCCTGGCATTTACTGATTCATTCCTCGAGGAATCATCATTTACGGATTTATCACTTCGAAATCTGTCACTCATTAGTTCCTACATTCATCTTTAACTGATAATCACAACAACATCTGTCACTCACTGATTCATCATCTGACGTCTGTCAGTCATTCATTCATCACTCAAAACGCTTCCATAAGCTTCAACATGGACATCGTTACTCACTGCGCCAGCTGATGAAAATTTCCACTCTAATTATTCAGGTCATTCAAACTCTATCATGATTTACGTCCAAGGAACTACCTCCTGTTACTCACTAACTACCTCAAAATTACCTGACTACCTCCAACTTCCCTAACTACCACTAACCTCATTAACTAACTCCAATCTCACTAACCTCATTAACTACCTCCTTCTGCAGCAGTTATCTACATAAAACCAATTATACTATTTAGTAGACAATTTACTTCTGTTACTCTCAACTTGATCTGTTAGAAACTACTTATATTCTGCTGGACAGTGAACTGCAGACCACGACCCCTCTAACTTCTATGCCACGACCCCCATTCTGACCTCAGTTAAGACTTGTGTTGACATGTGGTGTAAGGCGGGAGTCTCCCGTTTAGAAAACGGGAGCACAGACAGCGAGCAGGTTCGTGTCCCCCCGAGAGCTGCTTCATGGACCAAAGGGACAGTGTGACGGAGCAGCAGACTGTGCCCTCCTCGGCGCCAACTGTGTAACTGTCTGCTGGTGTCGGCCACACCTAAGGTAACTCTACACTTACTAAAGGGCCAGAATTGCACATTACGTGCATACTGGCCCTTTAGCATACACACCCACGCAAGCGCGCGCGCGCGCACACACACACACACACACACACACACACACACACACACACACACACACACACACACACACACACACACAACCTACATCATCAACGGCATATGTTTGATTGGCCAACATAAGAACTGCATTTAGAAACTTCTGTAAGGAATCGTTCAGGACCTTGTATATCACTTATGTCAGACCAATCCTGGAATATGCAGCTCCAGACTGGAGTCCATACCTAGTTAAACACAAAATAAAGTTAGAGAAAATTCAGAGGTATGCCACAAGACTAGTCCGGAACTGAGAGTATGAGCTACGAAGAACGGCTAAGGGAGCTGAACCTCACGTCCCTGGAAAACAGAAGAGTAAGGGGAGACATGTTAACCACCTACAAAATTCTCAGGGGAATTGACAGGGTTATCTTGAGGTTATCTTGAGATGATTTCGGGGCTTAGCGTCCCCGCGGCCCGGTCCTCGACCAGGCCTCCTTTTTATTACACCCCCAGAAAGCAGCTCGTAGCAGCTGTCTAACTCCCAGGTACCTATTTACTGCTAGGTAACAGGATCATCAGGGTGAAAGAAACATTTTGCCCATTTGTCTCTGCCTCCGCCGGGGATCGAACCCGGAACCTCAGGACTGCGAATCCGATGCGCTGTCCACTCAGCTGTCAGGCGCCCTGACAAACACGCCTGGGTGGACAAAGACAAACTCTTCAGCACGGGTGGGACACGAACAAGGACACACAGGTGGAAACTTAGTACCCAGATGAGCCATAGAGAAAGAAAGATTTTTTTTCAGTGTCAGAGTAGTTAACAGATAGAATGCATTAGGCAGTGATGTGGTGGAGGCTGACTCCATACACAGTTTCAAATGAAGATTTGATAGAGCCCAATAGGTTCAAGAATCTATACACAGTTGATTGACAGTTGAGAGGCGGGACCAAAGAGCCAGAGCTCAACCCCCGCAAGCACAACTAAGTGACAACTAGGTGAGTACACACAGAAAGATGGGTAGACTGAATATTTCTGGATTGCCAGGAAGCCTTTGACATAGTACCCCATAGGAAACTAGTGCATAAGTTGCAGATATGAAGATAAGTTTAGTGCATAAGTTCCCTGTTGGAGACTAGTGCATAAGTTCCCTGTTGGAGACTAGTGCATAAGTTCCCTGTTGGAGACTAGTGCATAAGTGCCCTGTTGGAGACTAGTGCATAAGTTCCCTGTTGGAGACTAGTGCATAAGTTCCCTGTTGGAGACTAGTGCATAAGTTCCCTGTTGGAGACTAGTGCATAAGTTCCCTTTTACTCCTGTCTGCGATGCAGGCAGGAGTAAGCCAGACACAGGGTATCTAATGGGAGATGAAGTCCTCCATGAAACGGACAGAGAGAAAGATCTAACAGTTGAAATCACACCAAACCTGCCTTCTGAAGCCCATATCAAAAGGATATCATCAGCGGCGTATGGGAGGCTGGATAACATCTGAACTGCCTTTAAAAACTTTTGTAAAGAACCCATTTAGAACCTTATATCCCACATATGTCAGATCAATCATAGCGTACGCGACTCCAGCATGGCGTCCATATCTTGTTAAGCATAAGATGAAACTCGAGAAGAGTCAAAGGTAAGCCACTAGACTAGTTCCAGAACTAAGACGCATGAGTTACGAGAAAAGGCAGCGTGAATTGCACATTACGTCGCTGGAAGACTTAAGAATTAAGGGAGACATGAATACCACATACAAAATTCTCAGAGGAATTGACAGGGTGGACAAAGATAAACTATTTAACACGGGTGGTACGCGAACAAGGGGGCACAGGTCGAAACTGAGCACTCACATGAGCCACAGAGACACTAGAAAGAACTTTTTTAGTGTCAGAGTAATTAATAATTGGAATGCATTAGGCAGTGATGTGGTGGAGGCTGACTCCACACACAGTTTCAAGTATAGATATGATAGGGCCCAGTAGGCTTATGAATATATACATCAGTTGATTGACAGTTGAGAGGCGGGACTAAAGAGTCGAAGCTCAACCCCCGCAAGCACAATTAGTTGAGGTGAACACACACCCACACATATATACTGACGAGCACAAACACTTTCCTGGAATACGCTAATATGTAGCGACACAAATTTCAGAAGGCGATTATTTTGACATAAAATAAGCATCGCCCACCACTGAATGGTATTTTGTCTGGCACCAGCTTCCCTGATTGTTTACTGGCTCGGTCTACCGTGTTAGCCAGGCCAGGTTAAGCTCGTTAAAGTTGCAGCGAACCAGGTCAAAACAGCTGATGACAATATTTCGTTATAGTGATGGACGATAATTTTGAAATAAACAATTACAACAGCTGCCCGTAACATAACTCCGGCGACGGTTGTTCGAAAATAACTATCTGAAATACAGCGTTTAGCGACGAGTGCTCCTGGTTTGGGTTAGCCAATCAGAACATCGAGTTTTATTAACGGTGCCTGTGAATGACGCGATAGCCTCTGCCACAGAGTTATGCTATAGGTTGTCCTCACCAAAAAAAGGAACTATTTACAACGCGACCACGAACGTCAGCCCCGTGCCCCGGGAAACAGTCATCCCGCCACGTGGAAAGACTATAATGTCCAAAAGTTCGAGTTGACTCTGCCATTTAGTGTCCATCCACTTTGACTGGTCGGTAAAGATGCGGCGTTCTTTCTTGCCGGGTCCGTGTTCGATCCCCCGATGATCCAAGTGGTTGAACAGTGTTCCTTCAATTCCATCCCCGTATCCCAGTTCCTATCCTGTCCACTGTCCAATGGATATGAATGTACATCCATTCTAAAGTTCGGCGACCAAAACTGAACTGCATAATCTAAATGGGGCCTAACCAGACCAAGATATTGTTGATGGTGCCAGGTGCAAGGTGTCTTATTAATAATACTTCGAGTAATAAATCCCAGTGTCCTATTTGTCTTATTACGAACATTTATGCATTAATTCTTTGTTTTAAATTCTTACTAATCATAACTCCCAGATCCCTTCCATAATTTGACTTCACAATCTCAACACCATCTAGCTCGTATCTTGTAACTCTATCATCATTACCTAGCCTCAAAACCTTACATTTGTCAGCATTAAACTGCATCTGCCAATCTTCTGACCATTTCAAAACCCTATTTAGATCATCTTGAAGTGATAGTGTCGTTGTCTGTGTTTATTACCTCCCAATTTTTGTATCATCGGCAAATTTGCTAATATTTCTGGTCGAACCTGAATCTAAATCATATTAATGTTTCATGAATAACAGATGTCCCAGGACAGAGCCTGAGGCACTCCACTTACAACATTTTCCTATTCTCATTTAACCCCATAAATAGTAACTCTTTGTTTCCTTTGGTATAACCATGCCCTAATCTAACCTAATATAGCACCCCCAATACCATGAGCCTCTATCTCTTTAATCAGTCTTTCATGTGGCACTGTATCAAAAGCTTTGCTAAAAGTCAAGGTACACAACATCACCAATCTTACCACTATCAACTGCTTCAACTATGCTGGAATAAAATGATAACAAGTTTGTTAAACATGAACGGCCATTTGTAAAACCATGTTGTGAATAATTATTAATTTTTGTTATTCAAGATGAAGACGAATGGCATTTGCAATTATCGATTCAAGCAACTTTCCCACAATAGACTAATTGGCCGATAGTTTGACGCAAGTGATCTATCTACTTTCTTGAAAATTACTGCCACATTAGCAACCTTCCACGACTCTGGCACTCTACCTGACTCTAATGATTTATTAAATATGGTAGACAATGACTCGCAAAGCTCCTTTTTGCATTCCTTACGCACCCTGGCAAACACTTCGTCCAGCCCTGGGGATTTGTTTGGCTTGAGTTTCACTATTTGTTTAATAACATCCTCCCTGGTAACTGCTAAACTAGTCAACCTGCCCTCGTTCCCACCCACATAGACTTGTTCGGTTGAAGGCATGATGTTAAGTTCCTCTTTAGTAAATACAGAGATAAAATATTTATTATAAATACTACACATCTCTTCGTCAGCATCAGTTATCTGACATCTCTCAATTTTTAATGGACCTATCCTTTTTCCAGTCTTTGTTCGATATAACTGAAAAAACCCTTAAGGATTTGTCTTTGCTCGCCCTGCTATACGAACTTCATAGATCCTTTTTTGCCCACCTTATCTCCATTTTAACATTTCTAACCAGTTGGACGAATTCTTGCTCTAAACTGACTTCCCCATTCCTAATCTATTTGTTCCAAGCTCTCTTTCTACCTATAAGGTTCTTCAGATCCCTTGTTATCCATTTTGCGTCATTATTATTCGATCTATTCAATTTGTATGGTATACTAAGTTCCTGTGAATTGCTTAGAATATTTTTAAATAAGTTATATTTTGAATCCACATTGAAATCCCTTTTTACATCACCCTTCGCTAGGTTCATGTCTCGCTCCAAGACCGGCCCACACCCCATACCCAGGACTTTCCAATCTATTTGACCCACAAAATTTCTTAGGCCATTAAAATCAGCTTTTCGAATATATGGCACTTTAACAGAATTTTCCCCTACAAATCTGTTCCATTCTATACCAAATCTGATTTCTTTGTGATCACTGTTCCCTAGCTCACTCCCTATTTCGATGTCATTAATTTGTGTTTCCCTGGTAGTTAACACTAAATCTAAAATATTATTTTCCCGCGTTGGTTCCTTAATGTGTTGCTTAAAAATGCTATTGTTAATTAATTCCAGAAAATCTTCTGCTTCATTATTCCCTGTTCTGTTAATCCAGTTTACTCCACTAAAATTAAAGTCACCCATGACATAAATACTGTTAGACCTAGATGCTCTAAATATTTTATCCCATAGATGCTTTGCTTCCATTCTATGTTCGGTGGCCTGTATATAACTCCTATTACAAGATTATTTGTTTTTTCGTTTACTTCTACCTGAATAGTTTCTGTGTGTGGCTCAGTTTTGATTCCCTCTTTGAGACTACATTTCAAATTGTCCCTAACATGTATGGCTACTCCCCCTCCTCGTCTAATATATCTATCTGTGTGAAATAGTTTAAATCCATTTATTTGATATTCAGCTAATAGTTCTCTATTTTCTACATTCATCCACATTTCGGTATGTGCAATAATATCTATTTTTTTCTGTGCAGGTAAGAGCATTTAAATCGCTTATTTTGTTTCTTAGACTTCTACTGTTAGTGTAATATACCCTAAGTGAATTGTTATTTTGAGGCCCTTCTCTTTCCCTGATCATTTTCCCAATTGGTTTCCCACACAAACACATACTTTTATTGCCTCCTTTCTCCATATCAATTCCCGTACCACAATCTACTAACAGCTTAAACCCAAACAAACCTCCAACCACAAGTTCCAATGAATTGGTAACAGCAACAACCCCAGCCCTAGATAGATGCACCCCAGCCCTCGATAGATGCACCCCAGCCCTCGATAGATGCACCCCAGCCCTCGATAGATGCACCCCAGCCCTCGATAGATGCACCCCAGCCCTCGATAGATGCACCCCAGCCCTCGATAGATGCACCCCAGCCCTCGATAGATGCACCCCAGCCCTCGATAGATGCACCCCAGCCCTCGATAGATGCACCCCAGCCCTCGATAGATGCACCCAGCCCTCGATAGATGCACCCCAGCCCTCGATAGATGCACCCCATCCCGAGCATACATGTCATTCCTTCCATAGAAGTGTTCCCAGAATTAGAATTGACCCAATAAGGAGCAGAGAAGGAGTTAGAGATTAGAGAAGGAGTAGAATGATAAACACGGAGCTGAGGCCACACCATTAAACAAAGTGTAGAGAGGAGGGAATTATAAGGGGAAAAGCGCCAAGCCATTACCAATATATAGCGTTGGGAAGGGATCAGTATAAGCATTTGAAATGGGACGAGGGGGAAGGAATGGTGTCCAACCGCTTAGACGGTCGGGGATTGAACACCGACCTGCATGAAGCGAGACCGTCGCTCAACCGCCCAGCCCAAGCTGTTGGACAAGAGAAGGTTGAATGATAAAGAGGGAGCTGAGGTCACACAAGACGAAGAGAGCACAACAAGGAAGCGAAGGATCTCGTAGCAAGACACACTTAAGGTCAGCCGGCAGTCACAAGTGACCGAGGGTAGCACAAGCACATTAAATACGTCTTGCCATAACAGTCAGTCATTTTTAGCTCCATTGACTTCAGTTAAACGTGACGAATGGTGTCGCTTGTGTGTCCGACCAGAGGTTAGTTGACACTGGTGGTTCAACCGCTGTGTTCGGACACACTGGTCGGACACACTGGTCGGACACACTGGTCGGACACACTGGTCGGACACACTGGTCGGACACACTGGTCGGACACACTGGTCGGACACACTGGTCGGACACACTGGTCAGACACACTGGTCGGACACACTGTTCGGGCACACTGTTCGGACACACTGGTCGGACACACTGGTCGGACACACTGGTCGGACCACTGGTCGGACACACTGGTCGGACACACTGGTCGGACACACTGGTCAGACACATGGTCGGACACACTGTTCGGGCACACTGTTCGGACACACTGGTCGGACACACTGGTCGGACACACTGGTCGGACACACTGGTCGGACACACTGGTCGGACACACTGGTCGGACACACTGGTCGGACACACTGGTCAGACACACTGGTCGGACACACTGGTCAGACACACTGGTCGGACACACTGGTCAGACACACTGGTCGGACACACTGGTCAGACACACTGGTCGGACACACTGGTCGGACACACTGGTCGGACACACTGGTCGGACACACTGGTCGGACACACTGGTCGGACACACTGGTCAGACACACTGGTCGGACACACTGGTCGGACACACTGGTCGGACACACTGGTCGGACACACTGGTCAGACACACTGGTCGGACACACTGGTCAGACACACTGGTCGGACACACTGGTCAGACACACTGGTCGGACACATTGGTCGGACACACTGGTCAGACACATTGGTCGGACACACTGGTCGGACACACTGGTCAGACACACTGGTCAGACACACTGGTCGGACACACTGGTCAGACACACTGGTCGGACACACTGGTCGGACACACTGGTCAGACACACTGGTCAGACACACTGTTCGGACACACTGGTCGGACACACTGTTTCTCTAACAGGCTGGGATGTCCCCCTCTCCCCGGAATGCTCTTGCGTCCTCCCCTCCCCTACAACCCGTCCTCGCAAATTCGTATAGTCAATATTGACTTATAAATAAGTGCATAGGTGACATACTTAACATAATAGCTCCCCTTGAAAATCTTCATAGAAAACACCGACCTTACCAACCTACTTAGTATGTTAAGATAAGCATCTTATTGCTTCGTAATTACAATTATTACCTAACCTATATCTATAATAGGTTAAGTAACAATTGTAATTACGAAGCTGTAAGATGCTTATTTTAACATACTAAGTAGGTTAGGTAAGGTCGGTGTTTTCTATGAAGTTTTCAAGGGAAACTCTTATGTTTAGTATGTCACCTATGCACTTATTTAATAAGTCAATATTGACTATACGAATTTGCGAGGACGGGTTGCCCCCTAACGTCTCCTAACGTCAAGAACCTGTCGTAATAAAGTGCCCTTATCCTAACCTACCAGAAGACTCAGAACAGAAAACGGACAGTATTTATCAGTTTCGCGAGCCGCTAAAATGTCTAGTATGACGATTTTTGGTCTTAGGTAGAGTAGGAGGACGGGTAGAGTAGGAGGTGGACGGTAGAGTAGGAGGACGGGTAGAGTAGGAGGACGGGTAGAGTAGGAGGACGGGTTGGGCGCCTCCTCCCGCACACGACACTATTATACAAACTTGTGAATAAATAAATGTAAAACTGAGAAGAGACGAGAAAGAAACAAGAGAAGGATAACCGTACCTAAACGATAGATTGCAAGAGTTATTATTAGCAAAATGAAGTAGGCAATAGTAGATAGGAGAAAATAAGAATAGATAGGAACAAGTAAGAGTAGATAAGAGCAGAGCAGAAGGTATGTAAGACCTGATACAAGTAAATTCGAGAATAAGCGAGTAGACAGGAGTAGATAAGAGTAGATCCATGCATAGACGTGTATATACCTCGTGTCGTGCCAACACAAGGCCAAACAGCCATCAACAAGCAACTGACCCAGTCCTAATGACAGACGATGGTCCCTTAGCACTGTCTTCCTCTACAAAAGAGAATAAGGACCAAAACCACGGGAGAACAACCGATATTCTCGCTCATAATGACTGCCAATTGACAAGTGAAGAGGATGAAACAGTAGCGTGAGAGAGGCTCACGGGAGGGCAGGAAGAGCCGTAGAGGTCACCACACATGCGTCTTCAGTGCCAAAGCGTACTTATGTCTTGGTGGATCAAGTCACTTATTAGCGGCGGTGTTTCAACACCTCAGCATGAAAATTCTCAGTGTAAACTGAGTATAGTTTAGTCACGTAGGCTACTGCAGCACGGAGATGTTAGCGGGCTGTGGCCAGAGGGGGGGGGGCCCACTGCATCTTTTATTAATAACTAAAATAATGTAATATTGTAGAGAGCAGGATAAGAGAAGAGCGGGACGTTATTGTAAACAATGGTGACATATGTCTCTAATTCTCATTTATCTAATGGTAGGGAAATATGGAGCATGTCCGGACGCTCTCTCCCTGACTTGAGCGTGGAGCATGTCCGGACGCTCTCTCCCTGACTTGAGCGTGGAGCATGTTCCGGACGCTCTCTCTCTGACCTTGAGCGTGGAGCATGTCCGGACGCTCTCGCTCTGACCTTGAGCGTGGAGCATCCGGACGCTCTCTCTTGACCTTGAGCGTGGAGCATGTCCGGACGCTCTCTCTCTGACCTTGAGCGTGGAGCATGTCCGGACGCTCTCTGCCTTGAGCGTGGAACATGTCCGGACGCTCTTTCTCTGANTGTACGCTCCCATTAACAGGCGTTATAATGAGCTTAGTCGCTGCCGGCAACATTAATCACCTCGTATTCCTGCTGGCACCCTTATCTCGCTCCATAACCCGCCAGACAGATGGCACCTTCCCCCCGGCCCAGCCCCATGGACTCTGTGCCACATGCTAATTGTCTGGAATCTAGTCTACACACTCTTTCGCAGAGAATGGAAAGTAGTATTAGTGAGAGGCAGGGAGGTGGGGAGTTCCACACTGGGGGCGGCACAGCTGTGAGGCCTTATACTAGGGGCAAGTATCACACAGGTGTGTCAAGGGGAAGGGAGTAGCACGCAATAATAGCAAAGTTGCGTTCCGTTATGTTCGGGTGGGGGGGGTTCCTACGGGGTGGGAGGAATCCTCCCAAATTGGATCCCCAAACTAGAGGTAGGCTCAAACTAGACAATTCCCCCGGTGGCTGAAGGGAATGCCATGAAAGGTGCTGCACAAAATTGAAACAATTGGTCATAAATGTATAAATAGTTCAGAGTTGATAGCACAAACAACTCTGCTCTTTGTCAGACACAGATCGCACCCTGTTCTATGTATAACACAGTGCTGGGACTCTACATATACAATAATCGGATTCTATGTATACAGTACTTGAGTTCTATGTTCAACACTAGTACATTTGAGATGAAATTCATATCTGTCAAGGATTTCAATCTTCTCATTATATGATATGATCGTTCCGCTGGCTGCAGCTAGTTATTGAGCGGCAACCCAAAAGGATCCAAAGGGAACAAATAGTTCCCTTTATAGTTCATCTGTATGAGGCCAAAGTGTCGCACCGTGTGAGCTGTGATGCTGTCGTGTGCCACTGTCATTGTCCACACTGTATATCATGACATCTACATCCCCATACAAGTCTGTGCTGCCAGAGAAACTTGTAGCTAAGCTGTATCCTCACTCAGTCTACTGATTTTGTTACTTGCCTCGTGCAAGTACGGTCTTTCGTACATTACTTCAGTCACAAACATACATAAATCAATAAGTTCCTATTTGCACATTTCTCTTTTTCTCATGTTTATGTGAGAGTTCTCGTCTAACGACGCCTTTTAGAATTGTGTTTGAAAGCCAGAGATAATGATCAACAAGTCTATATTGAGTGCAATCACGGTTTAAGTATAATTTTATTTCAAGCTATTTAAAGTTAGTTATAAGGAGATGAATTCGTGATAAATAAGTTGTCTTCTGTGTTTTTAGTTATTTTCAAAATACAAGAGTTTAACTTGTGAACTTTTACATACGATTGTGTTGCCCTCGGCCTGACGTACAACTGAACTGAGAGAGCAGTGTGTATGTCTGTGTGATATTGATTATAGGTTGTAGACTGAATGTGTTCAAGTGCGCCTAATTTAGCAGCAAGCTGAGCATGGAGGTTGTGTGTGGTGAGTACCTGGTGAGGCGTGCAGGCGTCATGATGGTGGAGGCGCCACCTGCCACTGTGGTGAGTACCCTGGTGAGGCGCGCAGGCGTCATAATGGTGGAGGCGCCACCTGCCACTGTGGTGAGTACCCTGGTGAGGCGCGCAGGCGTCATAATGGTGGAGGCGCCACCTGCCACTGTGGTGAGTACCCTGGTGAGGCGTGCAGGCGTCATAATGGTGGAGGCGCCACCTGCCACTGTGGTGAGTACCCTGGTGAGGCGCGCAGGCGTCATAATGGTGGAGGCGCCACCTGCCACTGTGGTGAGTACCCTGGTGAGGCGCGCAGGCGTCATAATGGTGGAGGCGCCACCTGCCACTGTGGTGAGTACCCTGGTGAGGCGCGCAGGCGTCATAATGGTGGAGGCGCCACCTGCCACTGTGGTGAGTACCCTGGTGAGGCGCGCAGGCGTCATAATGGTGGAGGCGCCACCTGCCACTGTGGTGAGTACCCTGGTGAGGCGCGCAGGCGTCATGATGGTGGAGGCGCCACCTGCCACTGTGGTGAGTACCCTGGTGAGGCGCGCAGGCGTCATAATGGTGGAGGCGCCACCTGCCACTGTGGTGAGTACCCTGGTGAGGCGCGCAGGCGTCATAATGGTGGAGGCGCCACCTGCCACTGTGGTGAGTACCCTGTGAGGCGCGCAGGCGTCATGATGGTGGAGGCGCCACCTGCCACTGTGGTGAGTACCCTGGTGAGGCGCGCAGGCGTCATAATGGTGGAGGCGCCACCTGCAACTGTGGTGAGTACCCTGGTGAGGCGCGCAGGCGTCATAATGGTGGAGGCGCCACCTGCAACTGTGGTGAGTACCCTGGTGAGGCGCGCAGGCGTCATAATGGTGGAGGCGCCATCTGCAACTGTGGTGAGAAGTGCGTCACTTCTCACAGTAGTACAGCTCTCATAGTCCACGCATTCTAACATGAGGGCCAACTCATCGATTCTATCCAGAATTATCCAGAAGCTTTAGTCCTATATAATATAGATTTCAAATATTCTATCATCAAGGCTAGATATACCAGTTCTTTTCGCAACCCCCAAAACTTTGGAGTTTTTAGAGAACCAAGAATAATTCTGAGAGGCTTCAATTTGCATTTGTTTCAATCTACCAGTAATTTTGCTGTGATACTCGACAAAGATCTTATACTAGCTAAGTACGTCATTGAACCTATGCTAATACTTGTACCGTATTAAGAGTTGTACCCTTCTACTGTCCTGAGAGCCTGGAGTCTGCCTGTACATTGGCTGATATTCTCGCTATGTGATATTTACCGGAAGTAATGTAAACCAAACCATCTGTATGCTGTTCCAGTCTCATAACTTGTCTCGAGTGTCACCCGAGAGGGCGGGAGAAGAGAGACGGATCTGAGCAGCACAGTAGAAGGTGAAGAGGCAGTGAGAAAGGCACAAGGAAAGGACAATGGTTTTAGAATGGGAAAAGACGTGAAGAAAGAAAATAGGCGAGAATGGATGTGGAACTGAACTCCGCATCTCGTAGGAGTGAGTCTGAAGGACCTGCGTGGGCTTCAGACTTGTCTGATGGACGGTACAAAGAAGAAATTATTATCTAAAGCTTATATTGGCTGGAATCCGTCCAGCGAAGTAGAGAATTACACAGTTCTCATAATCAGCGACATTATCTTTAGCGTGAGGTAACAACTTGATCAAGTAGGCTTGTATGCTTGGTGCACCCTTTGGCCCACCTGGGCCCAAAGGTGAGAAATGACAAGTAGCTGTCTTGCTGCTTGTCCCACTTGGCCCACAAGACGTCCCACTTGGCCCACAGACGTCCCACTTGGCCACAAGACGTCCCACTTGGCAGGCTAGTAGGCCTATTCGACCAGCCCCTTAATTAACCAGGATCATACCTCAACCCATTTGGCCCCGCCTGTCGATATATTTGGACCGCCGCTTGACCCATTTGAACCACTTCTTGACCCATTTGGCTCCGGCCATTGCACCATTTGGCCCGCTCCGGCCCACAGCAACACCGGCCCAATCCACAGAATCAGGAGCATCCTAATTCAGTTTCGTAATTGTGGGGCGGACGCTGAGGACTGGGGAGAGAGCACTAGGACCTGTGTCACACATGTTTTCTTCCACGTTTCCAGCCCAAGATGAGGGGAGGCCGGTGATGGGAAAGTGAAGGGGGGGGATGAGGGGAGGTGTGAAGGGAAGTGAGGGGATGAGGGGAGGTCGGTGAAGGGAAGTGTGGGGGGGATGAAGGGGAGGTCGGTGAAGGGAAAGTGAGGGGGAGGTGAGGGGAGTGGTCGGTGAAGGGAAAGTGAGGGGGGGATGAGGTGGAGGCGGGATGAGAGGGGGGGGGGGGAAAGTGAAGGGGGATGAGGGAGGCCGGTGAAGGGAAAGTGAGGGGTATGAGGGGAGGGTGTGAAGGGAAAAGTGAGGGGATGAGGGGAGGTCGGTGAAGGGAAAGTGAGGGGGATGAGTGAGGGGAGAGTCGGTGATGGGAACGAGGGAAGGGATGAAAATGATGAATTGTAGGTGAATAAAATGAATGAGGAGGATGGAGCTCAAAGAATAACTGTGAAGAACTGAATGTGAAAAGGAAAATGTTTAATTGTGAATGTGAAGGATTGAATATGAAGGAATATAGTGAATGTTGGTAAGATGAAAGAACAATGACATCACTTGCAGAAGAAAGTGAAAAAATGTATTATAATGATGTAACAAATGAAAATAAACCAGTAAGATGAAGAATAGAGAGAGAGAGAGAGAGAGACCGAGAGAGAAGAGAGAGAGAGAGAGAGAGATGAGAGAGAGAA
>WNGS01125892.1:16636-33973 GCA_020271785.1 Procambarus virginalis | reverse complement strand
ATACCGTCTAACCCATTCCATAATTATGACAATACACTAAACATTAAAAAAAAACCTCTTTCTGGTGTCTCTGTGACTCATCTGCGTCTTCCAGTTTCCGTCTATGGCCCCTTGTTCTGCTGTCCCTAACTCTGAACAACGCTGCCATGTCTAATTAGTAAATTTCCCTCTGATTCTGAGATGTTGTTATTATGCCTCTCTATCTCTCCTTACCTCCAGTGTGGTAAGGTCCAGTATCACTCAGTCCTTTTACCACAGCTCAGTCCCCCTCGGCTCCGGAACGAGTTTCGTTGCATATCTTTGGACCTTTCCTAGTTTCATCCTTGTCCTTTTTCCAGGTGAGAAGTTCCATGCTGGGGCTGCATAATTCCAAGAGTGGGTTTCAAAGTGCTGTTTTATTTTTTTGTACTATTTGTGTCTGCAGAATGGAACTATTAGCTCTTGGATCTCCGCCTTTCTAACCAATCTATTTTCCTCTATTATGTCTACTACATATTTTCTCTCTAACACACGCATACACACACATCCCCAGGCAAACAAACCCGTAACAGCTTGTCTAACTCCCAGGTACCTATTTACTGCTAGGTAAAGGAGGCATCAGGGTGAAGGAAACCATGCCATTTGTTTTTCCGCTGGCTTCCGGGATCGAACCCCGTTCCCTAGGTCACGAGTCTAGAGCGCTGTCCACTCAGCCCCACACAACACACACCACACACACCACACACACACACACACAACATCACAACACACCACACAACCACACACATATATATATATATAGTATAGTATATATATATATATATATATATAATATATATCTATGTGTGTGTGTTGTGTGTGTGGTGTGTGTGTGTGGTGAAGAACTGAGGCAGGTGAGGGCCCCACACACCTCGCGGCCCCTCATCATTACCAGGTAAACAGCTCAATTAGTAGGGTTCACACGCTCTGATTATTTCAGCAGCCAGTCTGTAGAGAGGTGAAGGGGAGGTGGTAGGGAGGTAGTGGAGTAGGGCTGTAGTGGAGTAGGCTGTAGTGGAGTTGGCTGTAGAAATGGAGTAGGCTGTAGGGGAGTAGGCTGTAGTGGAGTAGGCTGTAGTGGAGTAGGCTGTAGTGGAGTAGGCTGTAGTTGGAGTAGGCTGTAGAGGAGTTTGGCTGTAGTGGAGTAGGCTGTAGAGGAGTTGGCTGTAGTGGGAGTAGGCTGTAGAGGAGTTGGCTTGTAGTGGAGTAGGCTGTAGAGGAGTTGGCTTGTAGTGGAGTAGGCTGTAGAGGAGTTGGCTGTAGGTGGAGTAGGCTGTAGTGGAGTAGGCTTGTAGTGTGAGTAGGCTGATGTGGAGTAGGCTGTAGTGGAGTAGGCTGTAGAGGAGTAGGGGCTGTAGTGGAGTAGGCTGTAGTGGAGTAGGCTGTAGTGGAGTAGGCTGTAGTGGAGTAGGCTGTAGTGGAGTAGGCTGTAGTGGAGTAGGCTGTAGGGGAGTAGGCTGTAGTGGAGTAGGCTGTAGTGGAGTAGGCTGGTAGAGGAGTTGGCTGTAGTGGGAGTAGGCTGTAGAGGAGTTGGCTGTAGTGGAGTAGGCTGTAGAGGAGTTGGCTGTAGTGGAGTAGGCGTTAGAGGGAGTTGGGTGTAGTGGAGTAGGCTGTAGTGGAGTAGGGGCTGTAGTGGAGTAGGCTGTAGTGGAGTCGGCTGTAGTGGAGTAGGCTGTAGTGGAGTTGGCTGTAGGGGAGTAGGCCTGTAGTGGAGTAGACTGTAGTGGAGTAGGCTGTAGTGGAGTAGGCTGGAGTGGAGTAGGCTGTAGTGGAGTAGGCTGTAGTGGAGTAGGGCTGTAGTGGAGTAGGCTGTTGGTGGAGTAGGCTGTAGTGGAGTTGGCTGTAGTGGAGTTGGCTGTAGTGGAGTTGGCTGTAGTGGAGTTGGCTGTAGTGAGTAGGCTGTAGTGGAGTAGGCTGTAGAGGAGTAGGCTGTAGTGGAGTTGGCTTGTAGTGGAGTAGGCTGTAGTGGAGTAGGCTGTAGTGGAGTAGGCTGTAGTGGGGTAGGCTGTAGTGGAGTAGGCTGTAGTGGAGTTTCTGTAGTGGGAGGAGGCTTGGAGGAGTAGGCTTGTTAGAGGAGCGGCTGTAGTGGAGTAGGCTGTAGTGGAGTTGGCTGTAGTGGAGTAGCTGTACGTGGAGTAGGCTGTAGAGGAAGTAGGCTGTAGTGGAGTTAGGCTGTAGTGGAGTAGGCTGTAGTGGAGTAGGCTGTAGTGGAGTAGGCTGTAGTGAGGTAATAGTAGTGTAGTGAAATAGGTAGAGGCTAAGTGGTAGTACTGTTTTAGAACAGAACGGGGATGCAGCGAGACACAAACTGGGTGGGGCAGCGAGACACAACTGGGGAGGCAGCGAGACACCAACTGGGTGGGGCAGCGAGACACAACTGGGGGGAGCAGCGAGACACAATGGGGGAGGCTGCGAGACACAACTGGGGGAGGCTGCGAGACACAACTGGGGGAGGCTGCGAGACACAACTGGGGGAGGCAGCGAGACACCACTGGGGGAGGCAGCGAGACACAACGGGGGGAGGGCAGCGAGGTGACACAACTGGGGGAGGCAGCGAGACACAACTGAGGGAGGCCAGCGAGACACAACTGGGGGAGGCAGCGAGGCACAACTGAGGAGGCAGCGAGACACAACTCGGGGGAGGCAGGGAGACACAACTGGGGGAGGCTGCGAGACACAACTGGGGGAGGCAGCGAGACACAACTGGGAGAGGCAGCCGAGACACAACTGGGGGAGGCAGCGAGACCACAAACTGGGGGAGGGCCGCGAGGACACAACCTGGGGGAGTGCAGCGAGACACAAACTGGGGGAGGCAGCGAGACACAACTGAGGGAGGCAGCGAGACACAACTGGGGGAGGCAGCGCGACACAACTGAGGGAGGAAGCGGAGACACAACTTGGGGGAGGCAGCGAGGCACAACTGACGGGAGGGCAGCGAGACACAACTGGGGGAGGCAGCGAGACACAACTGGGGTAGGCAGCGAGGCACAACTGGGGGAGGCAGCGAGGCACAACTGGGGGGAGGCCAGCGGGGAAGACACAACTGGGGGAGGCAGCGAGACACAACTGGGGGAGGCAGCGAGGACCAACTGAGGGAGGCAGCGAGACACAACTGGGGGATGCAGCGAGGCACAACTGGGGGAGGCAGCGAGACACAACTGGGGGAGGCAGCGAGACACAACTGGGGGAGGCTGCGAGACACAACTGGGGGAGGCTGCGAGACACAACTGGGGGAGGCTGCGAGACACAACTGGGGGAGGCAGCGAGGCAGACGGACCATAACCAGTCCAACACTGAGGCAGTGATGGTGACGACACATTTGAGTGTAACTTGAGACGAGGAGAGCCCACAGGGGGGAGGGGGGGAGGAGAGGCCACAGGGGGAGGGGGGAGGATAGCCACAGGGGGAGGGGGGCGGATAGCCACAGGGGAGGGGGAGGGATAGCCCAGTGGGAGGGGGGGATAGATGCACAACCACAGGAGGGGTGTAGGCCTGAGAACGCTATAGGTGGGGTAGACCGAGCAGCTAGGACTGTAATACCCCTATTCTTCATTCGTAGCGCCCTCCCGGCCCCTTGTTAAGCTCCCCCCTCCCCTCGCCGCCCCGCTTGGCCCCCTCACCCCCGCCTTGAAGTATCGATGAGCTTATCACTTTCCCCTTTCATTCCCCCTACGCCCCGCTGGTGGTCTTCGTGGCTGCCCCCATGCATTATCCCCGTTGTGACTGAACCAAAGCGGGAGTGGGGAGCGCAGCAGGGGGGGGGGGATTGAGAACCACAGGGGGAGGGGGGAGGATAGCCACAGGGGGAGGGGGAGGAGAAAACTCTATCTCACTGAGAGGGTTGAGATTGTTAAGTGGGGTGAGAGGCTGAACCGGTGGGAAAGGAAGAGCTCTCTCTCTCTTCAACTCTTTCTCTCTCTGTCTCTTCTCTACAAATTGTGTGTGCGGGTGCGCGTGGCGTTCGTGCGTGCGTGCGTACACACATGCGTGGTTTTATCTCTATGAATCCACGTTCCTCTTTTAAAAACCAATGAAAACAGGTTATATCCACCCACAGATTCTCAAAAGAAGCAACGAAGATGGTTCGCAAATTTCTGACATAGACCTCCACTAGCAGGACGAGTGCTGCCAGGAATTTAGAAAACGGCAAATATGAAGCATAAGAAAAATCAACCGTAAATACTTTACCACAGACCATTATAACTACCTGTTGTACCTGGCAGGGTAATTGAGAAAACTCCGTCAAAATCAAATTGAGCTCAGAGAATACAAATTGTGGCCAAATAATTGAATTGAATTATACGACAGGATGACAAAGATTAGACAGGGAATGGATGGGCAGGGTGGGTAGACTGCATTTTACTAAACTGTCAAAAAGTCCTTGAAACTGTTCCTCACAGAAGAACAGTGGCTTAAATTTACCGGAAGATTATTTAACGAATACATGGTCCTTGGGGTTTTCTTCTTCCTGTAGAGTTACTGAGGTGTATGAGACTCTCCCAGGATGGTCCTCGTAGCCGCCAAGTATAGTTACGCACGTATATGTTATACTGAGATACTTGTGGAGACCCACACCCACGCTCACAGCTCCCTGACCAGAGAGAGCATGCTCAGCTTAGCTGCCAACACCACACACGGTGTCAGCAAGGCGGACAGCACCGCCCCTATTATAACTCTCTTTGCTTCCCATTTCCAAAATTTTTCCCTTCGCTTGTGCTTTTCCATCCTCATTCCATCCCCGCCTCTAGTTGGTAATGTGTGAAGGGGGAAGTGGAGGTGTTCGGGTGTGTGTAGGGAAAATAGGAAGTGTGGAGATAAAAACATAAGAATGAAGGTAATTGTAGAAGGCCAATTAGCCCATACGAGGCAGCTCCTATTTATATCCACCCCAATCTTATTCATATTATTCTGTCTAACCCTACGTTTGAAACAATCAAGGGATCCTACTTCTATTATGTTACGCCGGTATTTGGTTCCAGAAATCAACAATCATGTTACTGAACCGGACTTTGCTAAATCTAACTAATTACAATTTATACCCATTGTTTCGTGTAGGAGAAGGGAAGGCGGCCAGAAGCAAGACAGATGGTCTAGGGGAGGGGAAGGTGGAAGGGAGGGGGAGGTGAACCCCCCCCTTCCCTTTAACGCCCACAGTAGCAATAGCCATAAAAGCCTAAGTATTAAGGAAACTGTCGAAGGGACCTATTGACCCGTACATAGCAGCCCCTTCTTAATTATATCCACTAAAACTCACCCATGTGCAACCATTAATACTCAACCATCCAGGTGGGTGACCCGTAGGTCATCCATCCGACCTACGCTTGGACATCAGTGATCCCGCGTCTGTTATTTTGCCCGGTAATGTGTTTATAAATAGCCATCTCAGTTCCCAAACCAGTATTTAACCAGACCTTTCCTACTTCTAAATTCATCTGAGATATATATATATATATATATATATATATATAGTATAGATATCATATATATATATATATATATATAGTATATACTTATATACTAGATATATATATAATATATATATATACTATATATAATTCATATATATATATATATGCAAACAAGCCTGAATGGTCCCCCGGACTAGATATATATATATATATATATATCTATATATAGATCTATATATATATACTCTATCTATATATATATATAGCT
This sequence comes from Procambarus virginalis, assembly GCA_020271785.1. NCBI lineage: Eukaryota > Metazoa > Arthropoda > Malacostraca > Decapoda > Cambaridae > Procambarus > Procambarus virginalis. The sequence goes on along the minus strand of WNGS01125892.1, from coordinate 28,279 downwards.
ATATATATATATATACTATATATAATATATATATATATTGGTGTACGGAACAGGTGGTGGAGTGGAGACGTCAGACCATGAGATCATAGGAGATGGAGACCAGAGGGCTAGAAATGGGTCACTGGAGAGGGGAGCAGAGATGCTATGGAGCTTAGGGTGAACAGGGTAACCAGGAGTAATGAAGGTGAAAGAGAATGGAGAGCAAGTACAAGACAACACAGTAACACAACACGTACAATACAACACAGTAACACAAGATTACGGTGAAAATGCGTCAAAATACTTTTAAAGACTAAAGAAAACTTTGAAAAAAATATAATGTTAAAATATACGTAACGAAACTAATTTTGTTATATACACGCGACTGGTTTTTATTATACACATGTGACTGATTTTTATTATACACACTTCACTGATTTTCACTATAGAGAGTGTCGCTTACTTTTCTTAGTGCTTAACAACAGGTTTATCAGGCTAGAAAATTTACAAAACAATTTTTATTAAGATTGTTAATTAAATAATTTTTATTAATAAGCAATTATTTATTAAATTGTTAATAAATTGTTGTTAATATAAGCATAATAAAAATGAAAACGATAAACACATGACTTTTCGTCGGAGATGAAGGGAAGGGGAAGATGGACTATCAGGGAAGAGCGCCAAGCCATTACGACTATGAGCGGAGGAGATGAGAAACTCTACGGTGTATCAGGCTGCACACGTTTCACTATCGCAATAAGTTACTTTATTTCGCTCTTATATATAAATTAATTATTATACTATATGTAAATATAGATTATATAATATATATATATATTTATTATTTTACTTACAAGTATATATATTATATATTTATACTTATTGTATTTATAAATACAATTATTTACATACAAGAGTTGTTACATTCTTGTGCAGTCACCAGCACACACAGCGTGTCGGTCAAGTCCTTAATTCTAATATTGCCAGGAATACGACCCGCCAAATTGTTTAACAAGGTAAGTGCCCAGTCAATCATTCCCGGCCAGGATCCGAACCCAGGACAAAGCGCTCGGGAAATGCCAGGCGAGTTTCTTACCAACTACGCCACAGGGACTGTACAAGAGACCAATAATATCCTTTACTTAGTAAATGTTAAGTATCTTGTATGGCAAGGCCAGACACTCCTTCAGGCAACTAACTGATGCGCTGTGCTTGAAGACGCCTCGAAGTGTTTAACGAACCAGCTTGCATAGCAAGTGGAAGTTATGATGTACCGGTTTTTATAAATTTTGTATGATTTTTTGTATTATTCATATACTATTCTGTGAAATAAAATTCATATAGATTCACATACGCGTGTCCATTTTATCGCAGCACGCATACAAGCACAGACAAATGTACAGACACACAGGGAGCCATGAATGATTTTTTTAGTGAGAGAAGAGAAGAGAAGCAAAGAGAGAGCATGAAAAGGACATAGCAAACAAAGCCAAGACCGAACCAAAGCTACTCCACACTCACATTAGGAGGAAAACAACAGTGAAAGAACAGGTGATGAAACTTAGTACGGATGAGGACAGGTACACAGAGAATGGCAAAGATGTACATGAAGAACTCAACAAGAGGTTCCAGGAAGTCTTCACAATAGAACAAGGTGAAGGCTTTGAGCTAGGAGAGGTGGCAGTAAATCAGGAGGACTTGGAAGGGTTCGAAATTACAAGAGATAAGGTTAAGAGGTAGTTGTTGGATCTGGACGTGAGAAAGGCTGTTGGTTCGGACGGAATCTCACCATAGTGTACTGAAAGAGTGTGCAGAAGCACTTTGCTTGCCACTCTCCATGGTGTATAGTAGGTCACTGGAGACGGGAGACTTACCAGAAATATGGAAATAGCTAATGTAGTCCTAATACACAAAACAGGTGACAGACAAGAGGCACTGAACTACAGGCCAGTGTCCATAACTTGTATACCATGCAAGCTGATAGAGAAGATAGTGAGAAGAAATCTAGTAACACATCTGGAGAGAACAGACTTCGTGACAAATCGCCAAAATGGGCTCTGGAATGATAAGTCTTGCCTCACAGGTGTAATAGAATTCTACGATCAGGTGATAAAGATTAAGAAAAAAAGAGAAGGCTGGGCGGACTGCATTTTCTTGGACTGTCGGAAAGCCTGTGACACAGTACCCCATAAGAGGCTGGTGCATAAGTTGGAGAAACTGGCAAGAGTAATTGGTAGGGTGTTCCAGTGGATAAGGGAGAACCTAAGCAATAGGAAGCAGAGAGTATCTGTGAGGAAAAAGGAAGCTACAAAGGAGACGAGAAAGATATAAAAAAATATATACGTGGAAAATACTGGAGGGCCAGGTCCCAAGTCTATACAGTAAAATAACAACATACTGGAGTGAACGATATCGACGAAAATGCAGAATAGAACCAGTGAAGAGCAGAGGTGCCATGGGCACAATCAGAGAATATTGTATAAGCATCAGAGGTCCGTGGTTGTTCAACATTCTCCCAACGAGTAAAAGGAATATTGCCGGAACAACCGTGGACATCTTCAAGAAAAAATAGATAGTTTTCTTCAAGAAGTGCCGGACCAACAGGCCTGTGGTGGGTATGAGGGCCTGCGGGCCGCTCTAAGTGACAGCCATTTGGACCAAACTCTCACAAGTCGAGCCTGGCCTAGAGCCGGGTTTGGGGAATAAAAGAACTCCCAGAGCCCCATCAAGCAGGTATCAAGCAGGAGAGGTGAGACTTCAGATTGGCGCGAAGTCACAAGCGGAGTCCTACAGGGTTCTATACTCGGTCCTATCCTGTTTTTAATATATATAAATGATCTACCAAAGTTTATAGACTCATTCCTCACATTGTTTGCTGATGGTGCATGCGTGTATCATCAACAAAAATTATGAGAAGGAATAAGACAGAGGAGGACAGCATGTGACTTCAAGAAGATTTGGACAAACTGAAGGATTGGTCCAACAAATGGTTGTTAGAGGTTAACCCGAGCAAATGTAATGTAATGAAGATAGGTGTAGGATCAGAAGATCAGATACAAGGTATCATTTGGGAGATGAAATTCTTCTAGAATCAAAGAGAAAGAGATATCAACCTGGGAGTTGATATCACGCTAGACCTGTCCCTCGAACCCCACATCAAGAAGATAACATCAGTGGCATATGCCAGGTTAGCCAGCATAAGAACGGCCTTTGGAAACTTGTGAAAGGAATCATTCAGAACATTGTATACCAGGTATGTCAGACCAATCGTGAAGTATGCAGCTCCAGCATGGAGTCCATATCTCGTCAAGCATAAATCTGAATTGGAGAAGGTTCAGAGGTTTGCCACCAGAATAGTGCCCGAACTGAGGGGTATAAGCTATGAGGAAAGCCTACGGAATTAAACCTCATGTTGCTGGAAGACAGAAGAGTTAGGGGGGGGACATGATCAACACTTACAAGATTCTCAAATGAATTGATAGGTTAGACACAGACAGTCTATTTAATACAAGGGGCACACACTAGGAGACACAGACGGAAACTGAGTGCCTAAATGAGCCATAAAGGTATTAGAAATAACTTTTTAGTGTCAGAGTAGTTTATAAATGGAATACATTAGGAAGAGATGTGGTGGAGGCTGACTCCATACACAGTTACAAATGTAGATATGATAGAGCCCAATAGACTCAAAAATCTGTACATCATTTGATAGACAGGAGGTGGGAAGAAAGAGCCAGAGCTCAACCCCCGCAAGCACAACTAGGTGAGTACAGATCCCATTGGATGCGAGCTACACTTCAAACGTATCAACATTGGATAATTTAGTGTTTTGTATATATAACACGTAAGAATATATGCTATTGGATTAGTTAATGGCTCAGTGCTTGAAAAGCAACAAATGAGGGAATGGCGGAGAGAGATAACTGTCAATTGTTCCCAGTGTGAGATGTCACTGCCTGCGGTCTCTGGTCAACATGAGGTACCTAGCAGTGACCCGAGTCTATCTGCAGTGGTCAGGTTTGGGGCACTGTACTCCGCATACAGGCACTGTACTTTACATAGTGGCACTGTGCTTCACATAGAGGCACTGTACTTCACATAGAGGCACTGTACATCACATAGAGGCACTGTACATCCCATAGAGGCACTGTACATCACATAGTGGCACTGTACTTCACATAGAGGCACTGTACTTCACATAGAGGCACTGTACTTCACATAGAGGCACTGTACATCACAGAGGAATTGTACATCACATAGAGGCACTGTACATCACATAGAGGCACTTTACATCACATAGAGGCACTGTACATCACATAGAGGCACTGTACATCACATAGAGGCACTGTGCATCACATAGAGGCACTACATCACATAGAGGCACTGTACATCACATAGAGGCACTGTACATTACATAGAGACACTGTACATCACATAGAGGCGAGGCACTGTACTTCACATAGTGGCACTGTACTTCACATAGAGGCACTGTACTTCACATAGAGGCACTGTACATCACATAGAGGCACTGTACTTCACATAGAGGCAGTGTACATCACACACAAACACAGTACGTCACACACAAACACAGTACGTCACAAGCAAACACAGTACGTCACACACAAACACACTACGTCACACACAAACACAGTACGTCACACACAAACACAGTACGTCACACACAAACACAGTACGTCACACACAAACACAGTACGTCACACACAAACACAGTACGTCACACGCAAACACAGTACGTCACACACAAAGTACGTCACAGTAGTTGAAAGGCGGGACCAAAGAGCCAAAGCTCAACCCCCGCAAGCACAATTAGGTGAGTACAATTAGGTGAGTACAAACACAGTACGTCGCACACACATAATGCCAAACTAATGCGGAGGGTTGAGACATATGATGATTGTAAGATTCTCCAGGATGACTTGAACAGGTTGCAGAGATCTCCCCAGAAATGGCTACTAGAGTTCAACATCAACAAGTGCAAGGTGATGGAAATATGGACAGGAGATCGACACACCAATATACGATGTAGGTAATCTACCTCCCTATAACTACCTCTAGAGATAAAGACCAGGGAGTAGTCATAACACCAAACCTCGCTCCAGAGGCTCATATAAATAGAATAACGTCAGCCACATACTCTACGCTGGCAAAAGTCAGAACATCCTTCAGGAACTTGAGTAAGGAGGCTTTTAGATCACTGTATACCGCGTATGTGAGGCGGTATTAGAGTATGCCGCCCCTACACCCTATCATGGAGCCCCTTCATAAAAAAAAACACATAAGGAAACTCAAAAAGGTGCAGATGTGCGCAACGAGACTCGTCCCAGAGCTTCGTAAGGTACGAAGACAGACTGAAAGAACTAAACCTGGCTACGTTAGAAAGGAGGAAGGACAGAGGGAATATGATACAGACGTATAAAATACTTGGAGGGATTAATAAGGTGGAAAGAGAAGAAGTGTTTACAATGAATAACACTAGAACAAGGGGTCACGGGTGAAAGCTTGAGACTCAGATGTGTCATAAAGATATTAGAAAGTTTTCCTCTAACATAAGGGTAGTGAGTAATTAGAATGACCTAAAGAAGCAGCTTATACAAGCTAACTTCATTCATAACTTTAAACGCAGGAATGATAGAGAAATAGGTCTCGAGTTATAGCAAAGACAACCAATAGCTAGAAAAGTTGGGTCCAAGAGTTAGAACTCGTTCCTGCAGGTACAAATAGGTGAAAACAAATAGGTAAATAGGTGAGTACACACAGTACCTCACACAAACACGCACACAAACACTCTATCCCACACAAACACGGCACTGCACGCAAACAAACACTCTATCCCTCACAAACACAGTACTGCACGCAAACAAGCACACTACTGCACGCGCACACACACACACTACCTCACACAATCACAGTACTGCAAACACACACACCGTACTTCACACATTGATTAAAACAAAATCAATAAATCTGTCTCGCTTCCTTCAAAACAAAGCAATTAATGAATATTGAAAAATGCAATGAGAGTATTGCGGGACCCGTAAATGCAAGCGGTTATCCGGACGTTTATCCGGACATTGACCGGACGTTCATTCGGACGTTGACGCCTGCGAGACGGACAGACGGACAGGCGCACGCCAATCATTAATATTTATATCGGATATTGCTCTCTAAACCGGCTATTAATATCAGAGCTAAAAATAAAGTTCCTGATCAAATTACAAATTCACAAAGAACACTGAGGGAAGCTATAAACCAGCACCCAGCACCTGTGGCACCCAGAACCTGTGGCACCCAGGTCCTGTGGCACCCAGCACCTGTGGCACCCAGCACCTGTGGCACCCAGCACCTGTGGCACCCAGGTCCTGTGGCACCCAGCACCTGTGGCACCCAGCACCTGTGGCACCCAGCACCTGTAGCACCCAGCACCTGTGGCACCCAGCACCTGTGGCACCCAGCACCTGTGGCACCCAGCACCTGTGGCACCCAGCACCTGTGGCACCCAACCCCTGAGGCACTCAGCACCTGTGGCACCCAGCACCTGTGGCACCCAGCACCTGTGGCACCCAGCACCTGAGTCATCCAGCACCTGAGGCACCCAGCACCTGTGGCACCCAGCACCTGTGGCACCCAGCACCCGTGGCACCCAGCACCTATGGCACCCAGCACCTGAGGCACCCAACACCTGTGGCACCCAGCACCTGTGGCACCCAGCACCTGTGGCACCCAGCACCTGAGGCACCCAGCACCTGTGGCACCCAACACCTGAGGCACCCAACACCTGTGGCACCCAGCACCTGTGGCACCCAGCACCCGAGGCACCCAGCACCTGAGGCACCCAGCACCTGTGGCACCCAGCACCTGTGGCACCCAGCACCTGTGGCACCCTGCACCTGTGGCACCCAGCACCTGTGGCACCCAGCACCTGTGGCACCCAGCACCTGAGGCACCCAGCACCTGTGGCACCCAGCACCTGTGGCACCCAGCACCTGTGGCACCCAGCACCTGTGGCACCCAGCACATGTGGCACCCATCACCTGTGGCACCCAGCACATGTGGCACTCTGCACAAGTGGCACCCAGCACATGTGGCACCCAGCACCTGTGGCACCCAGCACATGTGGCACTCTGCACAAGTGGCACCCAGCACATGTGGCACCCTGCACCTGAGAACTCCATCACCTGAGAGCTCCATCACCTGAGAGCTCCATCACCTGAGAGCTCCATCACCTGAGAGCTCCATCACCTGAGAACTCCATCACCTGAGAGCTCCATCACCTGAGAACTCCATCACCTGAGAGCTCCATCATCTGAGAGCTCCATCACCTGAGAGCTCCATCACCTGAGAGCTCCATCACCTGAGAGCTCCATCACCTGAGAACTCCATCACCTGAGAGCTCCATCACCTGAGAACTCCATCACCTGAGAGCTCCATCACCTGAGAACTCCATCACCTGAGAGCTCCATCATCTGAGAGCTCCATCACCTGAGAGCTCCATCACCTGAGAGCTCCATCACCTGAGAGCTCCATCACCTGAGAACTCCATCACCTGAGAGCTCCATCACCTGAGAACTCCATCACCTGAGAGCTCCATCATCTGAGAGCTCCATCATCTGAGAGCTCCATCATCTGAGAGCTCCATCACCTGAGAACTCCATCACCTGAGAGCTCCATCACCTGAGAGCTCCATCATCTGAGAGCTCCATCACCTGAGAGCTCCATCACCTGAGAGCTCCATCATCTGAGAGCTCCATCACCTGAGAGCTCCATCACCTGAGAGCTCCATCATCTGAGAGCTCCATCATCTGAGAGCTCCATCACCTGAGAGCTCCATCACCTGAGAGCTCCATCATCTGAGAGCTCCATCACCTGAGAGCTCCATCACCTGAGAGCTCCATCACCTGAGAGCTCCATCACCTGAGAGCTCCATCACCTGAGAGCTCCATCACCTGAGAGCTCCATCACCTGAGAGTTCCATCACCTGAGAGCTCCATCACCTGAGAGCTCCATCACCTGAGAGCTCCATCACCTGAGAGCTCCATCACCTGAGAGCTCCAGAACACTTTGGCTTATCATCAGAGCTTCCATCCACCTTTACAATTCTCATTTACCTGTAGTTGGTTTCGAGAGTGTATTCTCCAAGCCCGGGGGGGGGGGGGGCCAGGGCTGTCGTGGGATAGTTTGATCTGAAAGGCTGTTGCATAGAGCTGCCTGCATGCAAGCAAATACCTTACAACACAGCTGATCCGGCGCTGCCTGCAGGAACCTCTCCAACTGCCTCTTGAAAACCTTCACTTATGTTCCGGCAATATTTATTTTGTTTAGTGAAAGAGGCTGAAGAGCAGTGGGACGTGGGACTCTGATGTTCATACAGACTTCTCTTATTGTGCCTTTGTCACCTCTCTACTTCGCTGTCTCTCTCTTCCACCTTTGCAGCCATGTTTTTCGCTCCATTGGGTTATATTAAATTAAATATCTGTCTCCTCAGCTATCCAATTGTTCGAAGTTATATGTATAACTCTCGCGTCTTCTTTCCAGATGGTACACTTTTAGTGCTTCTAGACGGGCCCAATAACTGACGTATTTTTGTGTCTGTAAGTGTTATCAAGTGATCGATGTTTCACCCATTTTAGAAATCTTTCCTGTCCTGAAAGCGGGGAAAGCACAACTGGTTTGAGACGTAGGAGCATAATGGTGGCGATCCTTGATGTGAAGAGTCTCATAATATCCAAAGTCATTGTCTTGGGTAATGTTAAGGTTGCTTTATTATGCTCGTTAAAAGTTATGTGTCCGATATTATTATTCCTGATCCTTCACATGTCGTTTGTCTTCTAAGTGATTAGATTTAGTTTTAAATTACGAATTCAATTTAAGTTATTATGTTTCAGTGTCGACGGATCTGCAATTTATCGCTGCTGAAAACTCATTGTGTTTTCTGTGTCAGACAACGAAGTCTATCTTGGTACCTCTAAGTAGGTTTTCGTGTTTTCTGCCAAGTTAATTTTAATGCTGATTTTCATGTTTACAGTTCACAATGTCTGCAGGAGATGACATTATGCTGTGTTCATATATCTGTCTGTGTTTGAGACGAGACTGAGAAAGAGTAGTGATGTAAGAGCTTTAACTGTGAATGGACTTGATTTTGTTTGGATTATTATTACTCTTTCTGTTTCTTGTGTTCTTTATGTCAGGAAATAAAATATTCATTGGGCTACTTTACCTGTTATTTCTTTGAAACTTATTTTGTGAACTATCATTCCATTCGTCACAGTTAACAAAACTCTTTAGTTAGTCCGAGAATACAATATCTGTATGTTAAGTTTGTTTCTAATGTTTACGTGATTGTGTTCCACTGGTTGAGTATCTGAGATAGACACGATCCTCCAGCTCTACTTCAGTTACCTGGGATGTGTAGTTAATGTACCTCCATTACACTGGAAATTTGACTCATAGTCACACCTGATCCCCTCCCCTATTCTGACTAGCCTTTTTAACCCCTTCCCTTTTTTCCCTCCATCCCATTCTGCACACCCCTCACCTACCCCAGTCCCATCTCATCTCAACCCTCCTTCAACCTCCCAGACCCCCAGGTGAGCGGAAGTGATGCAGATATATGGTATAAGCAAAGATTTAACACCGGCCATAAAGTGTGGCTGGACGCAAGCAAGACTCTGCTCTAGGGTCCGTCGCTCCACACAACACCCTCATATCTCACCCCAAAACATGGACAAGCGTTTAAACTTGGCGAGAGACTGGGAAAAAGTAGAAGAATGACAGAGATAATGTGAGGTGGACGGCCGGAATAGAGATGTGGAGGTTTGTGCTGGCGACGGAGGCTGTGGTGGAGGTGGTGATGCTGGTGGTCACGGATGGTGCAGATAGTGGTGTGATGGTGGTGATGGTGGTGATGGTGGTGATGGTGGTGATGGTGGTGATGGTGGTGATGGTGGTGATGGTGGTGATGGTGGTGATGGTGGTGATGGTGGTGATGGTGGTGATGGTGGTGATGGTGGTGATAGTGGAGGTGGTTATGGTGGTGATGGTGGTGATGGTGGTGATGGTGGTGATAGTGGTGATGGTGGTGATGGTGGTGATGGTGGTGATGGTGGTGATAGTGGTGTGGTGGTGATGGTGGTGATGGTGGTGATGGTGGTGATAGTGGTGATGGTGGTGATGGTGGTGATGGTGTGATGGTGGTGATGGTGGTGATAGTGGTGATGGTGGTGATGGGTGATGGTGGTGATGGTGGTGATGGTGGTGATGGTGGTGATGGTGGTGATGGTGGTGATGGTGGAGGTGGTTATGGTGGTGATGTGGTATGGTGGATGAGTGGTGATGGTGGTGATAGTGGTGGTGGTGATGGTGGTGATGGTGGTGATGTGGTGATGTGGTGATGTGTGTATGATGTGGTGATAGTGGTGATAGTGTGATGGTGGTGATGGTGGTGATGGTGGTGATGGTGGTGATGGTGGTGATGGTGGTGATAGTGGAGGTGGTTATGGTGGTGATGGTGGTGATGGTGGTGATGGTGGTGATAGTGGTGGTGGTGATGGTGGTGATGGTGGTGATAGTGGTGATAGGGTGATGGTGGTGATGGTGGTGATGGTGGTGGTGATGGTGGTGATGGTGGTGATGGTGGTGATGATGGTGATGGNAATCTCCCACACCACAATCTCCCCCCCCACAATCTCCCACCCCACAATCTCCCACTCCACAATCTCCCACCCCACAATCTCCCACCCCACAATCTCCCACCCCACAATCTCCCACCACAATCTCCACCCCACAATCTCCCACCCACAATCTCCCACCCCACAATCTCCCACCGTCACCAGACGTTGCTAATAATCTCTCAGCATTGAAAGCCTCCAGATAATTATCCAAGAAATATTGGCTATAGATAATCGCCCCAAGATAAATTATTATAGGTTTTCCCATTATCCAGCCGGGTAATGACTCCTCGGTCGCCTAGGTAACATTTCCAGTTAAATCTTTCCTCTTTCCAAATTCATTAAACAAATTACGATGCTTAACGTCATTAGCGATTTATCTACACAATTTTCGTTGCTCTATGAATATTATTCAGGATGCTATTGTCTGTAGATCTAACATGACTTCCGATGAGAACTAATTAAATATGAGATTATATATATATATGTCTCCAGCACACCAAGTGGTTCTGTACTCTTCTGGGTATGTTCTGTTGAACACCAAGTGGTTCTATACTCTTCTGGGTATGTTCTGTTGAACACCAAGTGGTTCTGTACTCTTCTGGGTATGTTCTGTTGAACACCAAGTGGTTCTGTACTCTTCTGGGCATGTTCTGCTGAACACCAAGTGGTTCTGTACTCTTCTGGGTATGTTCTGCTGAACACCAAGTGGTTCTGTACTCTTCTGGGTATGTTCTGTGAACACCAAGTGGTTCTGTACTCTTCTGGGTATGTTCTGCTGAACACCAAGTGGTTCTGTACTCTTCTGGGTATGTTCTGTTGAACACCAAGTGGTTCTGTACTCTTCTGGGTATGTTCTGCTGAACACCAAGTGGTTCTGTACTCTTCAGGCATGTTCTGCTGAACACCAAGTGGTTCTGTACTCTTCTGGGTATGTTCTGCTGAACACCAAGTGGTTCTGTACTCTTCTGGGTATGTT
>WNGS01125888.1:0-12045 GCA_020271785.1 Procambarus virginalis | reverse complement strand
CAGTACCAAGCCGCACACGAAAGGAAACGACGAGAGAGGAAGCTTGGAGGAAGAGAGGAGTTCCCACGAAGGCCAAAAGAATGAAGTTGAGACAGAATGTGATACCGCCAGGTAGTGTCGTAAGCCTTTTCTAGGTCAAAAAGGACGGCAACAACGGAAGTCTTCGCAGCAAAAGCAGTACGAATATAGACCTCCAAGTTTACCAGGACATCCGTTGTGCTGCGGCACTTGCGAAAACCAAATTGAGAAGGAGAGAGGTGGTTATAGTGTTCTAAGAACCACATCAAACGAACGTTAACCATACGTTCAAAGAGCTTGCAGACACAACTCGTGAGGGCAATAGGGCGGAAGTCCTTGGGGGATGACCCGAGAGACCTGGTTTCCGAACAGGGAGGACAACAGCATCGAGCCAGTCTTCAGGGACTGACGACGACTCCCAGACCCGATTGTACAGACTCAGTAAATACTGAGACGTGCACGGAGGGAGATGGCGGAGCATTTCATAATGAATGCCATCAGAGCCCGCTGCCGTAGAACCACAAAGGGCTAGGGCAGATTGAAGTTCAGAGAGAGAGAAGGGATCATTATAGGGAAGGTGGAGAAAAGTACAGAAATTTAAAGGACGAGACTCAAGGAGAGGCTTACGAAGAAGGAAGGATTGGGGGAGATGAGAACCAGAACTAACAGAGGAGAAATGGGAACCCAGTTCGGTCGCAACCTGCAACGGGTCCGCCACAAGAGCACCATGGAGGCGAAGACTGGGGAGACATCGGGAACGAACTTACCCGCAATCTTGCGGATACGCTTCCAGACCAGCGGAAGAGGAGTTTCGGAAGTAACGGTAGAGACATAAGTCGCCCAGCAAGCACGTTTAGCCGCACGGATGGTCCTACGGGCCACCGCACTCGCCTTCCGAAACAAAAGAAAAGACTCAACCGTCTGCCGGCGGCGATGTCTCTTCCAGGCTGCACGCTTACAGCGGACAGCCCGAGCACAGTCCAAATTCCACCAGGGAACGCACTTTCGCGTTCCCCGAGAGGAAGAGCGAGGAATAGAGTGCAGGGCAGCGTCAAAGATAGTGTCATGAAAAAGAAGGAGGGCGCGAGGGAGAGGTAAAACGGAGAGCTCGGAAATAGTAGCACGGAGAGTAAAAAGGCGCCAGTCAGCCTTGGCAAACCGCCACCGAGGGAAGGAGAGAGGAGGGCGAAAGGAGAAAAAAGTGACAAGGATAGGAAAATGGTCACTGCCATGGAGGTCATCAAGGACCCGCCACCCGAAATCTAAGGAAAGGGATGACGAGCACAGAGAAAGATCGAGACAAGAAAGGGAGCGAGTCCGAGAGTCCAAATGAGTGGGCTCACCAGAATTAAGAAGGGATAGGGAAGAAGAGAGGATGAAAGGTTCAAGTAGGCGACCCCGGGTGTTTGTCAGCACATCACCCCAAAGGGCATGACGACAATTGAAATCACCCAGCAGGAGCACAGGCTCCGGCAAGGAGTCTAGGAGGTGTTTAAGATCGGGAAGAGAAAGTGGGACAGTGGGGGGAAGATAAATGGAACAAACCGTGTACCATCTACGCACAAAGACACGGGCGGCAGAACAGTGGAGAGGCGAGGAAAAAAGTAAGGGGACAAAGGGAACATCGGAACGAATCAAGAGAGCAGAAGAATTATGGACCCCAGCTGTGCTGGGGGGGGGGGGAGAGAAAAGAATAGCCACGGAAGCGACCAGAACGAGAACCAAGCATCGGCTCCTGGAGACAGACACAAAGGGCGAAAACTGTGAGATGAGAAGTTGAAGGTCAAGGAAATTGGCGTAAAATCCACGGATGTTCCACTGAAGAAAAGACATCACTAAAGAGAGAGAGGAGAGCAACAGAGAGCAAAGAAACAAAGGTGAAGAAGGAACACAGCACGCTAAAAAAGCACAGAGTCAGGATCAGGGTCAGCAAAGTCAGGATTAGGGGGCATGGGTAAACTGAGTAAAGAAGGAGGGCAAGAAGCGGAAGGACGGACCAGAGGTGGACGAGCAGGGCCTGGAGGAGAAGAAGGGGAGGAGGGGGGCAGAAAGAGGGGAGCGCACCTCAGCAAGGGCAGTAACCGAGATGGAACTGGGGGCTAAAGAAACCCCCACAGTAGGAACAGGGGGCACCACCACCGAAGCGGGAGGGGAAGGAACGATAGAAGCAGAGATAGGGGGCGAAGAAGAAAGCGAAGCTTTCTTACCGACAGGGGAGGAGGAAGGAGAGGAGCCAGGTTTCCGCTTCTGACTCAAAGAAACAGGCGTCCCAGCAGCAACGTACTGGGCAACAGACTCCAGAGTCTCGATAGGAGAAGAAGAGCGAGAGCGAACAACACAACCATCAGGAGAGCGATGGACGTCGGCCCGCACAGTCAGGCGGCGTGGAGAGCCAAGAGACGGAGGAGAAGGACTAGTAGGAGAGGAAATAGAAGACACAGGAGATGTGACAGACTGGGTAGAATGAAGGGGAGCCCTAGACAGAGAACCAGGAGGGGGACCCTTCGGGACAGAACTGAGGGAAACAGGGGAGGCGGTGGTGGGCGTGTCGGGTCTAAGGCTCGGAAACGGTTGTGAGACTGAGGAAGGCGGGAAGGACGAGGAGGGGAAGAGCGCACCACTCGAGCATAGGAGACACCAGCGAAAGAGGGGAGACGATGAACTTGGCGCCGAGCCTCAGGAAAAGACAAACGGTCCCGGTGCTTCAAGTTGAGGACAGCCGCCTCAAGTTTGTAACGAACACACGCACGGGAGAAGGTAGGGTGGGCCTCACCGCAATTGAGGCAGCGGGCCTGGGGAGAAGTGCACTCCAACTTAGAGTGACCCTCGCTTCCACACAGGGGACAGAGAGAGACAGGACTAGAGCACCTGAGGGTACCATGCCCAAACTTCCAGCACTTACCGCAGAGCCGAGGAGATGGAATATACTCCTGAACGGAGCACCTGGCACCAGCGAGAATAACAGAGGATGGAAGGGTCCTACCATCAAAGGTAACCTTCACAACCCGAAGAGGCAGACGGCGATGACCACGAGGGGGACGAATAAATGTATCCACTTGGAGGACAGAATGACCTTGGGCCTCGAGGACATGTTTGATATCCTCGTGGCAGTCCCTAAGATCCCTAACACCGGTCGCAACATGGTGCGGGAGGAGAACAGTGCCCACACTGGCATTCAACCGGGCGTTCTTCGAGACCCGAACAGGGGTTTCACCAAGGCAGGATAAGGCGGCCAAGCGAGTGGCCGCATCCTGAGAAGGAGCAGCAACGACACGGGTACCAAGACGAGTGGGGTTGAAGGTGACAGAGGCATCCACGGAATCGACAAGATGCCTATGAAGGGAAAAATCGTCAGGAGGAGTTGAGTCCAAGGGTTGGAGGTCAAAATACTTAGTCCATGTAGCAGGACCAAACAAAGCATGGAACGAAGTAGGATGGGAAGGAAGCATACGAGAGCGGCCGTGGCGGGGACGGCGATGAGAACCCGTAGAGAGAGACGGGTCGAAAGGCGCAGTAGTCGCAAGAAGAGATGGAGCCGTGCAAGGGGACGAGACGGTCACCACAGCAGGCTTGGAGCTCGACCCAACCACAGAGGAGGGAGGGGAGCAGGGAGGAAGAGTCCGGTCTGGGCCTAAACCGGGCTCTGCAGTGGAGGCTACAGATCCCGGTCTTCCAGGACGGTCCGACTCAGGGGCCTGGTCGCCCACCCCATGAGCCTGGTTAGAAGTAGTCAAGTCGGCATCCATATAGCAAACTAATAAAAGGGATGGGACCCGGAACCAAGGGATACCACCTACCAGGGCAGCCAGGGAGGCCGAGCGCGGGCCAGTGCAGGAAGGGTGTGTCGTCCCCAGCGGTGCTCCCCCTTTTCAACAGGGGAGTCCTACTACTTCGTGCATTCTCCCACACTGGTGCTAAGACCCCAGTCCCCCTATCGCCCTAGCCTGGACACCCAACCATCCACTCAGGGCGGCCTCTCACAGGCGACCCCTCCAGCGGGTGGTCCGATGGCTCACAAGGCCCCTACATGGTGCCCTTCAGCACGTACACCACCCAAAGAGGGGGCAGGAGAGGGGGCACAGGCAACCCACACCAGTCCCAGGGAGGTGTACGTGAGCCCCTCACCACGGCAAGGAGGCACCACGGAGGGGGCCAACAGGAAGAGAGCCTTAGACAAACAATCCTGAACCGAAGGGACCACCACAAACCAAGGGGAAGGGAGAGAAAGAAGAGCACCTGATCCAAAGACCAGGACGGCTCAAGCGGCGCATGAGCAGGGCAGAGGTGAAACAACGCCTGAGACAGCGTTTGGAACAGCACCAAAGCAACATCAATGCCAAATGCCAGCTGCAGTGGCTCCACCAACGCAGCACGATAAGAGGTGACAGTATTCGGCATAAAATGACAGTCCTAAAACAACCACGAAAAAAAGAACAAGACAACCTTAACGGAAATTGAAGTACAGTAACACAACGAAGGGTCAGAAAGACCCGAAAAGACAACCAAGAAACTTAATACTGTCGCTGAGACAAAACCCGCAGGTGGGACACCATCAAAGAAGCCACCTGATCACCATACAAATGGTGATAGACTCGAGTCAGAAAGACCAGACGTGAAGACTCGAGAAGATCAAACCAGCCTCGTAATGGATCAGACCGATTTACTGAAAAAGGCGGAGCTGTGGAAAACTCTCAGGGTTCGGACTCTGGGCAAGCAGCGCCTGAAGCCAATGCTTGGCCAGCCACCAAGGAGCCAGGAGGACTACTCTCTCCTGGTAAGTCTCCAAGCAAGCTAGAACCTGGAGCAACAGCAGAACCGAAGGAAATAGGTACAGGTAACCTACCTTGACCAGTCTTGCCTGAAGGCGTCGACCTCGATGGCCTTGCAATCGGGGAAGGACCCACATACAACGGGAGATGCCTCGACCACGCCAACGCAAAGAGGTCCACCTCCGGGAGCCCGAACGTTCAGCAAAGTCAACTGAACAAGTCGGCGTCAACCGTCCATTCCGTGGACAGGGGAATGAACTGAGACAGGCCGTCCGCCAGGATGTTGGGCACCCCCAGAATGTGAACAGCCAGGAGAGCCAAACCCCGAGAACTCAGCAGACGAGTCACCCGAAACGACCAGCCCAAAAGAGCCAAGGACTGCAGAGAAGCCCCTCGGTTCAGACAATGAACCACTGAGAAGCAGTCCAAATGGAGTCGGATCGTTTATCCGCGAGCGACCCGAACCCTCTGGAGCGACAACCACACCACCGCGAACTCCCACACCGTGCTGTGTGCCCAACGGAAGGACGGACCCCACCACCCCTGGCCGGACTGGTGAGCATTGGTCACAAAACCCCAGCCAAGAGACGACACGTCCATGAACACATCGAGCGAGGGCTCGGGGAGGTGCCAAAGCACTGAACTCCGAAAAACCCGAAGAGGACACAGCAACAGGCGCAAAGCCCCTGGAGGTTGGACCCAGGGATCGCGAGAGAGGTGGAAGGGACAGCCCCGAAGGAACCAGAACAGCCGACGAAGCCACACCCGACCTGGCGAGTAGACCAGCACAGCAAAGTTCAAGCTCCTGCACAAACCCTCGAACAACCGGCGGGTGACCCGGAAACAATCCAGAAACAGATGAAGGCGGGACCACAGCCAAAGGAGGGACTCCAGAGGGAGAGACAAGGAAGCAGTCCAAGAATCCCACACATGACCCCAGCCAAGACCGAACCTGAGAGGTAATCAGATGGGACTTCCGCCAGTTCACCCGGCTAGCTGGGAAAGAACCAAATCCCCGAGTAGCAGACATGCGGACTGAATGGGAGCCCAGACCAGCCAGTCGTTGAGGTAGGCTAGGACCAGAGGCCCTAACAGATGCAACCGGGGCACCACGACCCGGGTGAGGCATGTAAACACGCGAGGTGCCAGATCTCAAGCCAAATGGAAGGCAACAAAAGCAGTACCCTTGATGCCTCACAACAAAACCGAGCCAGTCCCTGAACCCCGGATGAATCGGGACATGCCAATACGCGTCCCAGAGGGCCAAGGGCACCATCCAAGCACCCGTTTCCAAGAGAAGTCGTACCTGGGACAGGGTAGTCATCTGCATGGAGGGGCAATAGACCCAGGGGTTCAGACGGGACAAGTCCAGAATGAACCGCAGGTCCGCACAGAACTGGGAACAGACGGGAAACCCACACGAGGGACGTCGTCATTTTGACCACACCCAAGCGCACCCACTCCAAGACAGCCTGACAAAGCACAGGAGAAGAGGCCTGCCCCGCTAGCCCCGAACCCCTCAAGGGAGGAGGGGCCACCCAACGCCACCACAGGCCATCGGAAACGACCCGAAAAGCCCACAAATTGTGAGACCAGGCATGAGCAAAGAGCGCGAGCCTTTCCCCCCATTGCCAAGTCAATGGGGCAAACCGCAAAAGGGCTGGCGTCCCTTACGTGAACCAGACTTAAACAGAGCAATCACTGCGTCGACCAGAGGAAGACAGTTCTGGAGGCAACATCTACCCGGAATCGAGCACCATCTGCCTACCACAATGGAAGGAACCGCAAGCCTGGCATGATCCCCTCTGGGAAGAACCCCAAGGAGTGGCTACCACACCAGCCAGCCAGCCACTCGCCACAATTCCCTCCCTCATTAACACCTCACTCCCCATGCATCCTTCTCCCACCAAACTGTTTTTGCTTTTATTCACTATATACAGAAGCTATATAAGTATCTACATGTTTTGTTCACCATAATTGTACAACTAAGGCATGGTGATTTCAGACCGACACAGGTCTCCACACACAGCTGATGCTCCCTCCCTCCCTGACTGGTTCAAAGCCAGATGCACTAATATTCCTCCTCCAACTATACTGTTTGTGGTGTTATTACACTATATACACACACACGATATATATATATATTATATATATATATATATATATATATATATATATATATATATATATAATATATATATAGGAAGAGGTGAAAACAAATTTTCAACACAAGCCAGAACGGGGTAAGAACGGGGTATAGAACAGGGTATAAGCTAAAGGGAAGGATGGAAGTAACTGCAGAAGGCCTATTGGCCCATATTTCTTGATGCTTCTATATTGGAGCGGAGTCTTGAAGTGGGTAGAATATAGTTGTGCATTAATTGGCTGTTGATTACTGGTGTTGATTTCTTGATGTGTAGTGCCTCGCAGAGGTCAAGCCGCCTGCTGTCGCTGTGTCTATCGATGATTTCTGTGTTGTTTACTAAGATTTCTCTGGTGATAGTTTGGTTGTGGGAAGAGATGCATAAGCAACAGGGCTCCATTAAGGAACATATAATCTCTTCCCACAACCAAATAAGCATAGACACAGTGTATTCCCATATTCAACAGGGACTTGATGAAAAAACGTAAATTTGACCCCTCACTAGCTCTGGTGCTCTTGGGATGTGGTGATCTTTGGAGTGTTGAAATGCCCCGAAATTACCATATCTTTTAAGGGTCTGAGTGTGGTGTAGTGGGTTAAAGCGTTACCTGTCATGCCATTGGCTGGAAGGCTTCTGTGCTGGCTAGGGTTCGAGTCTCCTGGTGGGAAAGTGTTCTATAGTTGAATAACTACTCTCGCGTGTTTAGGCGAGTTGGGCATAAGCATAGACACAGTGTATTCCCATATTCAACAGGGACTTGATGAAAAAACGTAAATTTGACCCCTCACTAGCTCTGGTGCTCTTGGGATGTGGTGATCTTTGGGGTGTTGAAATGCCCCGAAATTACCATATCTTTTAAGGGTCTGAGTGTGGTGTAGTGGGTTAAAGCGTTACCTGTCATGCCATTGGCTGGAAGGCTTCTGTGCTGGCTAGGGTTCGATGTTCTATAGTTGAATATATATATATATATATATATAATATATATATATATATATATATATATATATATATATATATATATATATATATATATATATATATATGCGAACAAGCCTGAATGGTCCCCAGGACTATATGCGAATGAATATATATATTCATATAATGAATATATATGCCTTAATGTGAGCCCCAGTATGTACAAGTTGGATCCCTATTTAAGTCTCAATATAGCACGTCAAAACAATATAGCAATCATTTAACACGTATGGCACTTGGAGAATATATAAACAGCGAATGAATTCATATATATATATATATATATATATATATATATATATATATATATATATATATATATATATATATATATATAATATATATATATATATATATATATATATATATATATATATATATATATATATATATATATATATATATATGCAATAATAATCACAAAAACACTGATCCAAGTATGCAGAATAACCATATGTGAAAAATAGAAAATGCGTAACGTGTTTTCGGCTAATTCGCCTTCATCAAAAAGGACTTTCTACAAACAGACTACTAAGTCTAAACCAGAACTGAAAAATTCGTTGGTATTACCATATTCTGATGGTCTAGTAAATCTTGCCCCAGCCCTGAAGAACCTAATATTAATCTAGTGTTCAAAAATGATAATACAATTAAGTCCATGTTAATTAAGAACTCGCCCTCGTCTGTAGCAGGTTGTGTGTATTCCATCCCTTGTAATGAGTGTGCATGTGTTTACATCGGCCAGACAGGTAAATCTCTTTCCTTGCGTTTAAAACAGCATTCATATGCTATTCGTACAGCCTAACACTCCAGTGCATTGTATTCACATTCCAGTTTATGTAATCATTCTATCGACTTCACAGGGGCAAATGTATTGTTAAAAGTAAGGATTTTGTTGAACGAAACGTGATCGAGTCTGCTCTGATCAAACATTGTAACAACAGCCTTAATGTGAGCCCCGGTATGTACAAGTTGGATCCATATTTAAGCCTCAATATAGCACGTCAAAACAATATATCAATCATTTAACACGTATGGCACTTGGAGATATTAATAGGAGCTGCCTCGTATGCGCCAATAGGCCATCTGCAGTTACCTTCTTTCTTATAATTCCTTTCCTCCACTTATTCTTGGTGGTCAGGTGTCTGCCCAGGCGGATATAAGGTCTGATCAGCAATGTTTTCTTATCTTCATTCTACTTTGCTCTGATGAAGGCGAATTAGCCGAAAACGCGTTAAGCATTTTCTATTTTTCACATGTGGTTATTCTGCATATATATATATATATATATATATATATATATATATATATATATATATATATATATAATATATATATATATATATATATATATATATATGTATATATATATATATATATATATATATATATATATATATATATATATATATATATATATATATATATATATATATATATATACATATATATATATACATATATATATATATATATATATATATATATATATATATATATATATATATATATATATATCACTAAGAACTCTTTGACCCGGCCAGGATTCGAACCCATGCCGTCCAGGATCACCCCTAAACGTACACAGTACCGTGACCACCAATGATCAAGCATACTTGGCTTTCATTTCCCTTGCTTCCATTATTTACATTAATCATTTTTTATTTTATATGGTGCTGTGTATATTGTGCATTACGGGAATAGCATATGGTGAGAGTGAGACAACTTTGGATTACGTGGTGACTGTAGGCCGCAGTCATACTCTTAATTGGTCATCTCCCCCTTCCGTGTTATTATCCGTGTCTAACATCTTTTGTCCCCAGATATTTCTCACTTTTGACAGATTATCACATAGGTATCCTGGTACTGTGGTCTGTCTCCGGGTCAATAGCACCCAAGTCCTGCAATCCGACTCTAGGAGGAAAAGAGGGCTTTAGATCCTCTAGCACGAACTATTATTGGCGAATTGGGACCTCGCCGATAGTTCTCGTCACCAGTTGACACTCGCACCCTACTCGTCGGTCAGACTGATGGTATTTACCTAAGGTAGGGAATTGGCGTTCTTTCTTTTGAGCACAAAGTTCGCTAATTCTGTAAATACCATATTCAATTTCAGTGGGTACCTTTGCTTATGTTCTATAGTGACTTGGCAAAGTATGACTACATTTCTTGGACTACCTTATTTATTTTGAAGCCATTTAGTGTTTCACTTGTCTTTTAAACTTAGTTTTCACTAATTAGTAGGATTTTCTTGCCTTTATCCTCCCACAGTGAGTACCAGGTACAAGATTTCCTGCGACCTTATTCATTTACCATCTTGAATTAACTTTAATTATTAATAATTCCCCACAGGATAGGTATCAGTTGCCATGTTTCCTGTTTCTGACATTCACCATATTCTCACTGTATATTCGTATCTCCTATATTTTGCTATATTTTCACAATGTTCCGCCTACAGGCATTCAAAACAGATCCAGAAGGTGAAATAGGGACCTTACGTCACGCTAAGAGGGTCGATTTGTTAACTCTTGCACATGAGTATCACTTGGAAGTTCCCGATGGAGCCAACAAATTTGCCATTAATAATATGATACTGGATCACCTTGTGGATGAAGGTATTATAGATTCTCCTACGTATGAACAATACATTATTTCAGATAAAGATGACTTGAGAGCCATGAAGCTCAAATTGGAACTTGCCAAGATCGAGCTACAGCAACAACAGGAAGCAGCTGCAATCAGAGAACGTGAAGCTGCCCTCAGAAAGGAAGAACGAGAACGTGAAGCTGCCTCAAAAAGGAAGAACAAGAAAGAGAAATCCGCCTCAGGAAAGGGAGGCCGCACTGAAGAAGGAAGAAAGTGAAAGGGAGGCCCTACTCCTCAAAGGACAGCAAGAACGTGAGTTGGCCTTATACCAACAGCGACTCGAGATGCAGCGTGACCACGACAAACGACAGGCAGAAGCAGCTCTAAACTGTCGTGACCAAGAACGCGCGAGGGACGCTGCACACCAAGCTCAACTCCAACAAGCGGCAGCTAGTCTTCCTCCCAGTTTCAATATCTCCCATGCAAGTAAGTTAATGCCCCCGTTCATCGAAACGGAGGTTGATGTGTTCTTTACCACTTTTGAGACCCTTGCTGTTCAGCTTAATTGGCCTGACGACCAATGGGCTACCCTTCTCCGAGTACATTTAACAGGTAGAGCAGCAGTCACACTCAGCACTTTGGCTTCGGAAAACGACTACACCACCCTGAAACAAGTTGTGTTGGACGCCTACCTTCTCTCCACCGAAAGCTATCGACGAAAGTTTCGTGACTACGTCAAGGCAAGTACCACCACTTTCTTAGAATTTGCTAACACCAAACGAAGATATTTCATGAAATGGCTGGAGGCAGCACATGTCTCTACTTTTTCAGAGCTTGTCAACCTATACTGGTTGAAGAATTTTTGAGACGTGTACCTCCTCCTGTCCGCCTATACTTAGCAGACAAGGAAGAGACGGATTTAGTGAAGTGTGCGAAATCAGCTGACACTTACAGCCTCATCCACCGGCTGACTCCAGAACCTACCAGCAAGAAGTCTTGGTACAGTTACGAGAAAGCGAGCCCAGATCAAGGTACCTCTCAACTGTACTGCAGGTATTGTCGACTATATGGACATACCATTGACAAATGTGGTAAGTCCCAATTTAAAGGTAACATCGAACCCCCTAAGTCTAAACCTACTCACCCTAAGTCCGGTAAGACTGTAATGAATGTTGGTGTTCATGCTAATGATCTCTCTCTCTTTACCAAGCATCTATATCCAGGAACTCTCTCTACCCACGGTTCAGATTCAGAGGGACGTTTCGGACTTAAGATCCTACGGGACACAGCGGCTCTACAATCGATCGTCTTGAAATCAGCTGTGCCCAACGTCGCCTACACAGGAGAGACTGTGTTCATCACTGACCTTACTGCTACAACTCCTTATCCACTTGCCCGAGTCTACCTAGAATGTCCCTTCGTGACCGGTGAAGTCCAAGTCGCCGTCAGGGAAAAGCCTTTTCCCATGCCTGGAGTGCAACTGCTCCTGGGCAACGACTTGGCAGAAGACCAACAACCAAACAACCTGATCGTCAAGGACATATCCGAGGTAA
>WNGS01125887.1:0-10524 GCA_020271785.1 Procambarus virginalis | reverse complement strand
AAGGGGACGGAAATGGTTGTGTACAGCCCTGAGGACCGCGTCTCGTCTGACTTGATTGAAAGCATTTTTGAAGTCAAGCTTTACTAGTGCCTTCTGGTCCGGGAGATCAGCAATGTAAGCCCGCGCTCATGTGCTGCAGCTTCACAACCTAGGGGAATCCCAAACCCGAGCTGATGAGGTTTCAGCATGGTGGCTGCTTCCTGGCTGATAGATCTCACTGCAGCCTTAGCTACGAGGCGTCGGAGGGTGTTGCCACGGCAATGGGCCTGATACCCCTATCCTTCTTCTTTACCCCTATCCTTCAATGATATATATATATATTAATATATATATATATATATATATATATATATATATATATATATATATATATATATATATATATATATATAGATTATATAATCTTTAGACAACACCCACCAGTGGGACTCGAACCCAGAAAGCACAACTATCTTCCAATAGCTGCCATAACTAGTATGCCTTAACCCACTACACCAAGTCAGACCCTTAAAAGAGATAGAGACTTCGAAGTATTTACCTCAAATATCTCCACCTCCCAAGGGCGCCAGATTAGTGAGGGGTTACTCAAGCATTTTTCATCAAGCCACTGTCAATGTGGGAGAACTCGTGTCTATGCTATAAGCACATACTTGCATGAACCACAAGAGAAGATTAACAATCTTTAGACAACACCCACCAGTGGGACTCGAACCCAGAAAGCACAACTATCTTCCAATAGCTGCCATAACTAGTATGCCTTAACCCACTACACCAAGTCAGACCCTTAAAAGAGATAGAGACTTCGAAGTATTTACCTCAAATATCTCCACCTCCCAAGGGCGCCAGATTAGTGAGGGGTTACTCAAGCATTTTTCATCAAGCCACTGTCAATGTGGGAGAACTCGTGTCTATGCTATAAGCACATACTTGCATGAACCACAAGAGAAGATTAACAATCTTTAGACAACACCCACCAGTGGGACTCGAACCCAGAAAGCACAACTATCTTCCAATAGCTGCCATAACTAGTATGCCTTAACCCACTACACCAAGTCAGACCCTTAAAAGAGATAGAGACTTCGAAGTATTTACCTCAAATATCTCCACCTCCCAAGGGCGCCAGATTAGTGAGGGGTTACTCAAGCATTTTTCATCAAGCCACTGTCAATGTGGGAGAACTCGTGTCTATGCTATAAGCACATACTTGCATGAACCACAAGAGAAGATTAACAATCTTTAGACAACACCCACCAGTGGGACTCGAACCCAGAAAGCACAACTATCTTCCAATAGCTGCCATAACTAGTATGCCTTAACCCACTACACCAAGTCAGACCCTTAAAAGAGATAGAGACTTCGAAGTATTTACCTCAAATATCTCCACCTCCCAAGGGCGCCAGATTAGTGAGGGGTTACTCAAGCATTTTTCATCAAGCCACTGTCAATGTGGGAGAACTCGTGTCTATGCTATAAGCACATACTTGCATGAACCACAAGAGAAGATTAACAATCTTTAGACAACACCCACCAGTGGGACTCGAACCCAGAAAGCACAACTATCTTCCAATAGCTGCCATAACTAGTATGCCTTAACCCACTACACCAAGTCAGACCCTTAAAAGAGATAGAGACTTCGAAGTATTTACCTCAAATATCTCCACCTCCCAAGGGCGCCAGATTAGTGAGGGGTTACTCAAGCATTTTTCATCAAGCCACTGTCAATGTGGGAGAACTCGTGTCTATGCTATAAGCACATACTTGCATGAACCACAAGAGAAGATTAACAATCTTTAGACAACACCCACCAGTGGGACTCGAACCCAGAAAGCACAACTATCTTCCAATAGCTGCCATAACTAGTATGCCTTAACCCACTACACCAAGTCAGACCCTTAAAAGAGATAGAGACTTCGAAGTATTTACCTCAAATATCTCCACCTCCCAAGGGCGCCAGATTAGTGAGGGGTTACTCAAGCATTTTTCATCAAGCCACTGTCAATGTGGGAGAACTCGTGTCTATGCTATAAGCACATACTTGCATGAACCACAAGAGAAGATTAACAATCTTTAGACAACACCCACCAGTGGGACTCGAACCCAGAAAGCACAACTATCTTCCAATAGCTGCCATAACTAGTATGCCTTAACCCACTACACCAAGTCAGACCCTTAAAAGAGATAGAGACTTCGAAGTATTTACCTCAAATATCTCCACCTCCCAAGGGCGCCAGATTAGTGAGGGGTTACTCAAGCATTTTTCATCAAGCCACTGTCAATGTGGGAGAACTAGTTACTAGTTATGGCAGTACTAGTTATGAACATACTAGTTATGGCAGCTATTGAAAGATAGTTGTGCTTTCTGGGTTCGAGTCCCACTGGTGGGTGTTGTCTAAAGATTGTTAATCTTCTCTTGTGGTTCATGCAAGTATGTGCTTATAGCATAGACACGAGTTCTCCCACATTGACAGTGGCTTGATGAAAAATGCTTGAGTAACCCTCACTAATCTGGCGCCCTTGGGAGGTGGAGATATTTGAGGTAAATACTTCGAAGTCTCTATCTCTTTTAAGGGTCTGACTTGGTGTAGTGGGTTAAGGCATACTAGTTATGGCAGCTATTGAAAGATAGTTGTGCTTTCTGGGTTCGAGTCCCACTGGTGGGTGTTGTCTAAAGATTGTTAATCTTCTCTTGTGGTTCATGCAAGTATGTGCTTATATATATATATATATATATATATATAGGGGGGTACCACCTCTGGTGCAATTATAGGGACCCACAGCCTCAGAGAAGGGAACACAGAGCATTCAGGGAAAAACTTGCCATTTAACTCTGAGTACATAAGAGTGTTCGCTTCTCCTACCACCCCCCTTTTTTATGGTGTACACTTTATTATGCAAGGTTATACAGTTAATATCTGNAGTTCTCCCACATTGACAGTGGCTTGATGAAAAATGCTTGAGTAACCCCTCACTAATCTGGCGCCCTTGGGAGGTGGAGATATTTGAGGTAAATACTTCGAAGTCTCTATCTCTTTTAAGGGTCTGACTTGGTGTAGTGGGTTAAGGCATACTAGTTATGGCAGCTATTGAAAGATAGTTGTGCTTTCTGGGTTCGAGTCCCACTGGTGGGTGTTGTCTAAAGATTGTTAATCTTCTCTTGTGGTTCATGCAAGTATGTGCTTATAGCATAGATACGAGTTCTCCCACATTGACAGTGGCTTGATGAAAAATGCTTGAGTAACCCCTCACTAATCTGGCGCCCTTGGGAGGTGGAGATATTTGAGGTAAATACTTCGAAGTCTCTATCTCTTTTAAGGGTCTGACTTGGTGTATTGGGTTAAGGCATACTAGTTATGGCAGCTGTTGAAAGATAGTTGTGCTTTCTGGGTTCGAGTCCCACTGGTGGGTGTTGTCTAAAGATTGTTAATCTTCTCTTGTGGTTCATGCAAGTATGTGCTTATAGCATAGACACGAGTTCTCCCACATTGACAGTGGCTTGATGAAAAATGCTTGAGTAACCCCTCACTAATCTGGCGCCCTTGGGAGGTGGAGATATTTGAGGTAAATACTTCGAAGTCTCTATCTCTTTTAAGGGTCTGACTTGGTGTAGTGGGTTAAGGCATACTAGTTATGGCAGCTATTGAAAGATAGTTGTGCTTTCTGGGTTCGAGTCCCACTGGTGGGTGTTGTCTAAAGATTGTATATATATATATATATATATATATATATATATATATATATATATATATATATATATATATATATATATATATATATATATATATATATATTATTCAATATGACCGAAAAGTATGTTTCTTTTCACTGTTGATGGTAATTGAAAAATCAATTCTCCAAAGTTCATTTTATTTCTAGTCTGACATGACTCTTACACGTGTTTCGTAATAACTTACTACATTTTCAAAGACTTTTAGTTTACACACACCCAACTATAACCTGCAAACACTAAACAGAGTTCTTACTATGCTATGATTTAAACAGCTTTCATTTTTCATTTTATACCTGCATTTTGGGTGAGGTGATATGTTTCAACAGTTTTGGATGAGGTGAACAAAACTTTCAACACAGGACAGAACACGAAACAATAGGTATTAATGGGGTAGTAATTGGGTAAATTGAAGGTAAGAATTTAAGTTACTGCTGAGGGCCTATTGGCCCATATTTCTTGATGCTTCTATATTGGAGCGGAGCCTTGAAGTGGGTAGAATATAGTTGTGCATTAATTGGCTGTTGATTCCTGGTGTTGACTTCTTGATGTGTAGTGCCTCGCAGATATCAAGCCGCCTGCTATCGCTGCATCTATCGATGATTTCCGTGTTTTTTGTTAAGATTTCTCTGCTGATGGTCTGGTTTGTGGGAAGAGATTATATGTTCCTTAATGGAGCCCTGTTGATTATGCATCGTTAATCGCCTGGAAAGAGATGTTGTTGTCTTGCCTATATACTGAGTTCGTTGAGACTTGCAGTCCCCAAGTGGGCATTTGAAGGCATAGACGACGTTGGTCTCTTTTAAAGCGTTCTGCTTTGTGTCTGGAGAGTTTCTCATGAGTAGGTTGGCTGTTTTCTTGGTTTTATAGTAAATCGTCAGTTGTATCTTCTGATTTCTGTCTGTAGGGATACCGTTTCTATAACAATATCTTTCAGGAACCTTTCCGCCGTTTTATGAGCTGTGGAAAAGATGTTCCTGTAAAATTGTCTAATACGGGGTATAGGTGTTGTTTAGTTGTCTCTTCAGGTTGCTGGCGGTTCACCTTCCTTCTTATGATGTCATAAGAACATAAGAACAAAGGCAACTGCAGAAGGCCTATTGGCCCATACGAGGCAGCTCCTATTTATAACCACCCAATCCCACTCATATACATGTCCAACCCATGCTTGAAACAATCGAGGGACCCCACCTCCACAATGTTACGCGGCAATTGGTTCCACAAATCAACAACCCTGTTACTGAACCAGTATTTACCCAAGTCTTTCCTAAATCTAAACTTATCCAATTTATACCCATTGTTTCGCGTTCTGTCCTGTGTTGATACTTTCAATACCCTATTAATATCCCCTTTGTTATGTCCATTCATCCACTTGTAAACCTCTATCATGTCACCCCTAACTCTTCGCCTTTCCAGTGAATGCAAATTAAGCTTTGTTAATCTTTCTTCATATGAAAGATTTCTAATTTGGGGAATTAACTTAGTCATCCTACGCTGGACACGTTCAAGTGAATTTATATCCATTCTATAATATGGCGACCAAAACTGAACTGCATAATCTAAATGGGGCCTAACCAGAGCAAGATATAGCTTGAGAACCACACCAGGTGTCTTGTTACTTACGCTGCGATTAATAAATCCGAGTGTCCTATTTGCCTTATTACGAACATTTATGCATTGATCCTTTTGTTTTAAATTCTTACTAATTATAACTCCCAGATCCCTTTCGCAATCCGACTTCGCAATCTCAACACCATCTAGCTCGTATCTTGTAACTCTATCATCATTACCTAGCCTCAGAACTTTACATTTATCAGCATTAAACTGCATCTGCCAGTCCTTTGACCATTTCAAAACCCTATCTAGATCAACTTGAAGTGATAGTGAGTCCTCCTCCGAATTAATTTCCCTACCGATTTTCGTATCATCGGCAAATTTGCAAATGTTGCTACTCAAACCTGAATCTAAATCATTTATATATATTATAAACAACAGAGGTCCCAAGACAGAGCCTTGAGGCACTCCACTTACAACATTTTCCCACTCTGACTTGACTCCATTTATACTAACTCTCTGTTTCCTTTGGTATAGCCATGCCCTAATCCAGCTTAATATAGCACCCCCAATACCATGAGCCTCTATCTTTTTAATCAGTCTTTCATGTGGCACTGTATCGAAAGCTTTGCTAAAGTCAAGGTACACAACATCACAATCCTTACCACTATCAACTGCCTCAACTATGCTAGAATAAAAAGATAACAAATTTGTTAAACATGAACGGCCATTTATAAAACCATGTTGCGACTCAATTATTAATTTATGTTTTTCAAGATGAAGACGAATTTTATTTGCTATTATAGATTCGAGTAACTTTCCCACAATAGACGTTAGGCTAATTGGTCGATAGTTAGACGCAAGTGATCTATCTCCTTTCTTAAAAACTGGTATCACATTAGCAACTTTCCAAAACTCTGGCACTCTGCCTGACTCTATTGATTTATTAAATATGATTGACAGTGGGTCACAAAGCTCCTCTTTGCATTCTTTCAGCACTCTGGCAAACACTTCATCCGGCCCTGGGGATTTGTTTGGTTTGAGTTTTACTATTTGTTTAAGAACATCCTCCCTGGTAACTGCTAAACTCGTCAACCTG
This sequence comes from Procambarus virginalis, assembly GCA_020271785.1. Taxonomy (NCBI): domain Eukaryota; kingdom Metazoa; phylum Arthropoda; class Malacostraca; order Decapoda; family Cambaridae; genus Procambarus; species Procambarus virginalis. The sequence goes on along the minus strand of WNGS01125887.1, from coordinate 4,147 downwards.
TCCTCGTCCCCACCCACATAGACTTGTTGGGCTGAAGGCATATTGTTAAGTTCCTCTTTAGTAAATACAGATACAAAATATTTATTAAAAATACTACTCATCTCTTCATCACTATCTGTTATTTGACCTGTCTCAGTTTTTAATGGACCTATCCTTTCCCTAGTCTTAGTTCGATATAACTGAAAAAAACCTTTAGGATTTGTCTTTGCTTGCCCTGCTATACGAACTTCATAGTTTCTTTTTGCTTTCCTTATCTCTTTTTTAACATTTCTAACTAGTTGTACGAATTCCTGTTCTAAAGTGACCTCCCCATTTTTAATCCTCTTGTACCAAGCTCTCTTTTTACCTATAAGATTCTTCAAATTCTTTGTTATCCACTTTGGGTCATTAGTAATCGATCTATTCAATTTGTGTGGTATACTACGTTCCTGTGCTTTGTTTAGAATATTCTTAAATACGTTATAAATTGAATCTACATCGAAATCCCCATTTACATCACCTATCGCTGGGTTCATGTCTCGCTCCAAGACCGGCCCACACCCCATACCCAAGACTTTCCAATCAATTTGACCCAAAAAATTTCTTAGGCTATTAAAATCAGCTTTTCGAAAATCTGGCACTTTAACAGAATTTTCTCCTACAGGTCTATTCCATTCTATGCCAAATCTGATTTCTTTGTGATCACTGTTCCCTAGCTCACTCCCTATTTCGATGTCATTAATTTGTGTTTCCCTGTTAGTTAACACTAAATCTAAAATATTATTTTCCCGTGTTGGTTCCTTAATGTGTTGCGTAAGAAAGCAATCGTCAATTAATTCTAGAAAATCTTCTGCTTCACTATTCCCTGTTTTGTTCAACCAGTTTATTCCACTCAAATTAAAGTCACCCATGACATAAATACTGTTAGATCTAGATGCCCTAGATATTTCATCCCATAGATGCTTTGCTTCCATTCTGTCTAAATTTGGTGGCCTATATATAACTCCAATTATAATATTATTTGCTTTTTCGTTTAATTCTATCCAAATAGTTTCTGTGTGTGGCTCAGTTTTGATTCCCTCTTTGAGACTACATTTCAAATTGTCCCTAACGTATATGGCTACTCCACCACCTCGTCTAATATATCTATCTGTGTGAAATAGTTTAAATCCATTTATTTGATATTCGGCTAATAGTTCTCTATTATCAACATTCATCCACGTTTCGGTAAGTGCAATAATATCTATTTTTTCTGTGCAGACAAGAGCATTTAATTCGTTAATTTTATTTCTTAGACTTCTACTGTTTGTGTAATATACCCTAAGTGAATTGTTATTTTGAGGCCCTTCTCTTTCCCTGATCATTTTGCCAATTCCTTTCTCCCGCAAACACATACTTTTATTACATCCTTCCTCCAAATCAATTCCCATACCTCTATCTACTAACAGTTTAAACCCAAACAAACACCTCTAACCACTTCTTCCAACGAGTTTGCAACAGCAACAACCCCAGCTCTCGATAGATGCACCCCATCCCGAGCATACATTTCATTTCTTCCATAGAAGTGTTCCCAGTTGTCTATATAAGATATTGCATTAGATTCGCAATATCTTTCCAGCCTGCAATTGATACCAAGTGCCCTCGACATCCATTCATTTCCCACTCCCTTTCTTGGAAGAATGCCACATATGATCGGGATTCCTCCCTTGCTCCTAACTAATTCTATTGCTGTCTTGAATTTCAGTATTAGTTCCTCACTTCTAACTCTCCCAACATCATTACCCCCTACACTAATACAAATAATGGGTTTGCTCCCATTTCCCGTAATAATATCTTTCATGTTTCCAACAATATCACCAATTCCAGCTCCCGGATAGCAAACTCTTAATCTGTTCCCCCTATCTCTGGCACAAAACGTTCTGTCTAAATACCTCACCTGGGAATCTCCCACAACCAAAACTCGCCTCGGTACCTCCTTAACTTTCTGAGGGCCCTGAGGGGCCCGCGCTTCGCCGCTCCTTGCTGATTTCTTTTCGGAGTGAACCGCTGGCTCACCACAGCACTCGTCCTCCAACACGGCAAATGAATTTGAATTCCTACATACCACCGCCCACAGGATGGGTATGTAGTCCACCACGGCCCACAAGATGGGTGTGTGGTCCACCACCGCTAACATGATGGGTGTGTGATCCACCACCGCCCGCAGGATGAGTGTATGGTCCACCACCGCCCATAGGATAGGTAGGTGGTCCACCACGGCCCACATGATGGGTGTGTGGTCCACCACCGCCCACAGGATGAGTGTATGGTCCACCGCCGCCCACAGGATGAGTGTATGGTCCACAACGGCCCACAGGATGGGTGTGTGGTCCACAACGGCCCACAGGATGGGTGTGTGGTCCACCACCGCCCACAGGATGGGTGTGTGGTCCACCCTCGCCCACAGGATGGGTATGTGGTCCACCACCGCCCACAAGATGGGTGTGTGGTCCACCACCGCTAACATGATGGGTGTGTGATCCACCACCGCCCACAGGATGAGTGTATGGTCCACCACCGCCCACAGGATAGGTAGGTGGTCCACCACGGCCCACAGGATGGGTGTGTGGTCCACCACCGCCCACAGGACGGGTATGTGGTCCACCACCGCCCACAGGATGGATGTGTGATCCACCACCGCCCACAGGACGGGTATGTGGTCCACCACCGCCCACAGGACGGGTATGTGGTCCACCACCGCCCACAGGATGGATGTGTGATCCACCACCGCCCACAGGACGGGTATGTGGTCCACCACCGCCCACAGGATGGATGTGTGATCCACCACCGCCCACAGGATGGATGTGTGATCCACCACCGCCCACAGAATGGGTATGTGGTCCACCACCGCCCACAGGATGGATGTGTGATCCACCACCGCCCAAAGGATGGATGTGTGGTCCACCACCGCCGACAGGATGGGTATGTGGTCCATCATTGCCCACGGGATGGGTGTGGGGGCCATCACTGCCCACGGGATGGGGGTGGGATCCATCACTGCCCACGCGATGGGTGTGGGGTCCACCACCACCCACGCGATGGGTGTGGGGTCCATCACTACCTACGGGATGGGGGTGGGATCCATCACTGCCCACGGGATAGGTGTGGGGTCCACCACCACCCACGAGATGGGTGTGGGGTCCACCACTGCCCACGGAGTGGGTGTATGGTCCACCACCGCCCACGGGGTGGGTGTATGGTCCACCACCGCCCACAGGATGGGTGAGTGGTCCACCACCGCCCACAGGATGGGTGTGTGGTCTACCACCGCCCACGGGATGGGTGTGGGGTCCATCACTGCCCACGGGATGGGTATGGAGTCCATCACTGCCCTCGGGATGGGTATGGGGGTCCATCACTGCGCACGGGATGGGTGTGGGGTCCACCACTGCCCACGGGATAAGTGTGGGGTCCACCACCACCCACGGGATGGGTATGGGGTCCACCACCGCCCACGGAGTGGGTATGTGGTCCACCACCGCTCACTTGGTGGGTGTGTGGTCCACCACCGCCCACGGGGTGGGTGTATGGTCCACCACCGCCCACAGGATGGATGTGTGGTCCACCACCACCTACAGGATGGGTATGTGGTCCATCACTGCCCACAGGATGGGTATGTGGTCCAACACCGCCCACAGGATGGGTGAGTGGTCCACCACCGCCCACGGGATGGGTGTGTGGTCCACCACCGCCCACGGGATGGGTGTGGGGTCCATCACTGCCCACGGGATGGGTGTTGGGTCCATCACTGCCCACGGGATAGTGTGGAGGAGGAGCTTGGACACGGGGGAAATACCAGATGCGATTAAAGTAGCAGACATTGACCCTCTACACAAGGGAGGTAACAAAGCATTGGCAAAAAATTATAGACCAGTTGCACTAACGTCCCACATAATAAAAGTATTTGAGAGAGTGATCAGGAGTCAGGTCACTAGATTCATGGAGACCAATGACCTTCACAATCCAGGCCAACATGGATTTAGAGCAGGAAGACCATGCCTCTCACAGCTACTTGACCATTATGACAAAATCACTGAGGCATTAGAAGAAAAACAAAATGCAGATGTCGTGTATACAGATTTTGCAAAGGCATTCCAGAAATGTGACCATGGAGCTATTGCACACAAAA
>WNGS01125884.1:4489-15413 GCA_020271785.1 Procambarus virginalis | reverse complement strand
TGTGGATGACAATGTAAGGTCTTCATGCTCCTTTTGAATGAGTTGCAGCAGTCTTACCTCAGTCCCCGAGTGTTGTGAGGAGGCTCTCACTCGTCGGATGAGACACTAGGAGCGCGGAGTATTATTAAAGGAATCGGCAGCTTCTGATGAAAAGATGGAAACCCTGATTGTTTTCCTCGTCAGCTATCTGTCCTCTCTACTGGCTACTGGGAGAGAGTTCTGCACGTAGCCTTAAGGAGTTCCAGCATGTATCAGAAAATTGACATAATCTTTTATTGACCAAAAAGAAAAAGGATGTGGCTCGATATTGTACATGTAGTGGTGACAGACCATTGTAAAGCCAAACCTGACCATGCCTAGGCCCAATTCCAAACCATTGCTGTCACACAGGAACCATCCACGTGTGATGCACTGCGTGGGACCTTCGTGCAAAACAAAGTCTTCCAACATTTATTTGTTTACCCTAATATATACAAACACCAGATTTCCAAAGCTTATGCTGTAAGGAACAGCCACAAAGCCAAGGTATGATGAAACGACTCGCCAGACCATGAAATAATTACGAGTCGAAGGCTAAAGGTGAGGATTCTGACAGGGACTGGAATGAAATTTGTGTCGTATGCAGCTCACTTGGGGTTACAGAACTTCTTAGTGTGTTCAACATATGATCGTACATGTAAACATCAGGTCTGTGTACTCCTGAAAATGTTTCAGAACCTGTGGGTAATGTAACCTTGTCCGAGGGTGAGCAGTACCTTGGTGAAGCGAGAAAGAGATCGAGTCACAACCAAAAGATGGCTTCATAAGCGTAGGGAGGACCCATGAGACCATGTTTTTACCGAGACTCGGTCTGACCAGACCCAGCGATGGTTCCTGGCGTTCTCTGCTGGTGCCGAAGCCAGACTGCACTTGGTGCCTCTGTACGGATTACCTCACATTCAACAGGATAACCCTTTCTCGAAGACTCTGTTGATCAGATTGGTCACGCTAAGTGTATTTTAAAGCTCGACCAGTGGAGGCATTACCGTTAAACATGCTAAAAGTTGCCTACTTTTGTAACAGCTGATGTCGTGTTCGATATCATGTGATATCTTTTGGGTGAGAAAACTATGCTATGGTACAAAACTGATAACACACCATTTGGGGCAGTACCAAACGTCGTATGTATTTGGATGATGTATATAATGAACTTGGCAAGAACATTTGGCTGGTCTTCGAAAGTTGTTTTGTGCGCTAAGAAGTGCTAATCTTATGGTAATCTTAAAAAGTGTAGCTTTGCTACAGGCAATATTGTTTATTTGAGTCATGAATTGGACCAGGAAAGTTTGGCTCTTCAGGACAACATAAGTGCAACCGGAAATTATAGCGTGTTGATGAGGTAAAAGGAGTTACAGAGATTAATTGGCATGTGTGCATACTGTTGAAGATACTACACAAATTTCTCTGTGGTTCATGCTAGTAGTGTAATTAATGACGTAGGGGACGTCGTCAATTCACCACGGATTGGCATCAACTTCGCCGCGGGAACTTAGCAGTCCCGGCCCGTGGCGAAGTGGTAACTCACTCGCCTGGCGTGTGAGTTACACGCCTCGCAAGAGCTTTGGTTTGGGTTCATATTCGGGCCGGAGAGGATTTACTTGGTGCCAATCCTTAACTGTAGCCTTTGTTTATCCAGCAGTGAATGGGTACCTGGTTGTTAAATGATTTGGCGGGTCGTGTTCCGGAGAAAATTAGAATTAAGGAATTGCCCGAAATGCTATGTGTGCTAATAGCTGTACAAGAATATAGGAACTTTTGTGTGTGTGTGTGTATATATATATATATATATATATATATATATATATATAGATATATATATATATATATATATATATATATATATATAATATAAACCCTAGACCATTCACCATCCTGGACAAGCATGTAAATCCCGTAGACTTTTTGTGCATTTTTGGGAATATATGCGCAAATGCCTGAGACTTTATTATGCTTTTAGTGCCTGCGACATAAGGGTACCTGCCGTCCTGCCCATGGCATGCAATCTTGTAGACTTTACTGTGAGGTGAAAAGAGGCAAGCAAATTTCATATACTTTATTTTGTTTTCGAAATAATTATGCAATACAGGACACTTTAACCACTCAACCATCACGACCGGACAAAATATGATGGTAGCCGAGGATAATTCCCCATCATTCCGCTGGCACTCTGATGGTAATCCTGGGCATAGTATTTTATCAAATCACCTCATTTTTGGGGCACATGTGAGGAACACAAATGCGAAAAGCCTGAACGGTCTCCAGGCATATATGCAACTGAATTGTTCGCATTTGTGTTCCTCACGTGTGCCCCAAAGAATGAGGTGATTTGATAAAATACCATGCCCAAGATTACCATCATAGTGCCGGCGGGAGGATGGGAATTAGCTTCGGCTACCATCCTCTTTTGTCCGGTCGTGTTGGACGAGGGGTTAAGGTGTCCTGTACGCCAGATGCAGAGTGCTCCTGGCAGTATGGGTTCGAGTCACTTCTGGGGTGAGAGTTTTCAGTTGCATATATACCTGGACACCGTTCAGGCTTGTTCGAATATATACATATATATATATATATATATATATATATATATATATATATATATATATATATATATATATATGCGAACAAGCCTGAATGGTCCCCAGGACTATATGCAACTGAAAACTCACACCCCAGAAGTGACTCGAACCCATACTGCCAGGAGCAACGCAACTGGTATGAACAGGGACGCCTTAACCGCTTGACCATCACGACCTGGACATAAGGAGTGATAGCCGAGGCTATATGAACCACTCCCCGCCGGCACTCGGATGGTATCTTGGGCATAGCTTTTTTATCAAATCACCTCATTCTTTGGGGCACACGTGAGGAACACAAATGCGAACAAGCCTGAATGGTCCCCAGGACTATATGCAACTGAAAACTCACACTCCAGAAGTGACTCGAACCCATACTGCCAGGAGCAACGCAACTGGTATGAACAGGGACGCCTTAAACCGCTTGACCATCACGACCGGACATAAGGAAGTGATAGCCGAAGCTATTTGAACCACTTCCCTGCCGGCACTCGGATGGTAATCTTGGGCATAGCTTTTTTATCAAATCACCTCATTCTTTGGGGCCACGTGAGGAACACAAATGCGAACAAGCCTGAATGGTCCCCAGGACTATATGCAACTGAAACTCACACCCCAGAAGTGACTCGAACCCATACTGCCAGGAGCAACGCAACTGGTATGAACAGGGACGCCTTAACCGCTTGACCATCACGACCGGACATAAGGAAGTGATAGCCGAAGCTATTTGAACCACTTCCCTGCCGGCACTCGGATGGTATCTTGGGCATAGCTTTTTATCAAATCACCTCATTCTTGGGGCACACGTGAGGAACACAAATGCGAACAAGCCTGAATGGTCCCCAGGACTATATGCAACTGAAAACTCACACCCCAGAAGTGACTCGAACCCATACTGCCAGGAGCAACGCAACTGGTATGAACAGGACGCCTTAAACCACTTGACCATCACGACCGGAATAGGAAGTGATAGCCGAGGCTATATGAACCACTTCCCCCCGGCACTCGGATGGTAATCTTGGGCATAGCATTTTATCAAATCACCTCATTTTTTGGGGCAACACTGAGGAACACAAATGCAAACAAGCCTGAATGGTCCCCAGGACTAGATACAACTGAAAACTCACACCCCAGAGTGACTCGAACCCATACTCCCAGGAGCAACACAACTGGTATGTACAGGGACGCCTTAAACCACTTGACCATCACGACCGGACATAAGAAGTGATAGCCGAGGCTATATGACCAACTTCCCCCACCGCACTCGGATGGTAATCTTGTTTTGATAAAATGCTATGCCCAGATTACCATCCGAGTGCCGGCTGGGAAGTGGTTCATATAGCCTCGGCTATCACTTCCTTATTCCGGTCGTGATGGTCAAGTGGCTTAGGCGTCCCTGTACATACCAGTTGCGTTGCTCCTTGGGTATGGGTTCGAGTCACTTCTGGGTGTGAGTTTTCAGTTTGTATCTAGTCCTGGGGACCATTCAGGCTTGTTTGCATTTGTGTTCCTCAAGTGTTGCCCCAAAAAATGAGGTGATTTGATAAAATGCTATGCCCAAGATTACCATCCCAGTGCCGGCGGGGAAGTGGTTCATATAGCCTCGGCTATCACTTCCTTATGTCCGGTCGTGATGGTCAAGGTTTTAAGGCTTCCCTGTACATACCAGTTGCGTTGATCCTGGGAGTAGGGTTCGATCACTTCTGGGGTGTGTCAGTTTTCTAGTTGTATCTAGTCCTGGGACCATTCAGGCTTGTTTGCATTTTGTTCCTCACGTGTTGCCCCAAAAATGAGGTGATTTGATAAAATGCTATGCCCAAGATTACCATCCGAGTGCCGGCGGGGAAGTGGTTTCATATAGCCTCGGCTATCACTTCCTTATGTCGGTCGTGATGGTCAAGTGGTTTAAGGCTTCCTGTACATACCAGTTGCGTTGCTCCTGGGATTATGGTTCGAGTCACTTCTGGGTGCGAGTTTTCAGTTATTTAGATATGATATAATATATTATATATATATTATATATAGATATATATATATATATATATATAATAATATATAATTGTGAACCAGCCAGAACGGTCCTCCAGGCATATATGCAACTGAAAACTCACACCTATATATAGTCTTGGGACTATTCAGGCTTGTTTGCATTTGTGTTTCTCACGTGAGCCCCAAAGAATGAGGTGATTTGATAAAAGCTATGCCCAAGATTACCATACACCATTCAGACGACCACTCAGGCCGGCGGAGAAACAATGGGCAGAGTTTCTTTCACCCTATGCCCCTGTTACCTAGCAGTAAAATAGTACCTGGGTGTTAGTCAGCTGTCACGGCTGCTTCCTGGGGTGGAAGCCTGGTCGAGGACCGGGCTGCAGGGGACACTAAAGCCCCGAAATCATCTCAGATACCCATCCGAGTGCTGGTTGGGGAAGTGGTACAAATAGCTTCTTCGCTATCACTTCCTTCTGTCCGATCGTGATGGTCCAAGTGGATTAAGGCATCTGTACAATGCCAGTGTCGTTGCTCCTGGCAGTATGGGTCGATCACTTCTAGGGTGTGAGTTTTCAGTTGCATATATCCTGGGGACCATTCAGGCTTGTTCGCATATATATATATATATTATAATATATATATATATATATATATATATATATATATATAATAGATATATGTCGTACCTAGTAGCCAGAACGCCCTTTTGGCCTACTATGCAAGGCCCGATTTGCCTAATAAACCAAGTTTTCATGAATTAATTGTTTTTCGACTACCTAACCTACCTAACCTAACTTTTTCGGCTACAAACCTAATCTAACCTATAAAGATAGGTTAGGTTAGGTTAGGTAGGGTTGGTTAGGTTCGGTCAAATATCCACATTAATTTTAACTGCAAAAAAAAAAATTTGACCTCATGCATAATGAAATGGGTAGCTTTATCATTTCATAAGAAAAAAATTTGAGAAAATATATTAATTCAGTAAAACTTGGCTTATTAGGCAAATCGGGCCTTGCATAGTAGGCCAAAAAGTGAGTTCTGGCTACTAGGTACGACATATATATATATATATATATATATATATATATATATATATATAATATATATATATATATATATATATATATTGTGACAGTAATCTCTATCAAGAGAGATTTAGCCTGCCCTTTCCTACATCTCGTTACTTCTGTACATTTGCAACATCAAGATACCACATTCAAGAATATATAGAAGTGGAATAACAGACGTCTCTACAGGGGGGGTACATTCACTTCACTCCCCCCTCCTCACTGTCGCCGCACCGCCCTCGTCGATCACCAAACTACCACTTCAAGCCAGTGCTCTCCCCATTGGTGAATCAGCGACTTCACGCGAACCAGCGCCCTCTGCTCGCCTATATATAGTCTTGCATATGCAGTTGGCCTCAGAATATTCTTTGTGCTCTCGAGCTGACGCTTCTATCTAAGCATATGTCCTGTATACTAGTGGAGGTTTCAGCCAGCCATATTCCCAGCACCATTTACAAATTTTTTGACTTGCTAAATTGTAGAGTAACGTAACCATTAATTTATTTTATATTGTGTTTTGTCTTTGATTTGATCAGCACTGTACATAGCCAAGGGATTATCTATATTTTGTTTGTTTAAAATAAATTAAAGTTTCATTATTTATAAGATTTGTTTTTGCGTGTTTTCCCTTTCACTTTACACAGGATGACAACCGCCAAGCCGTCAACATTTTTTTTTCTAATGTAGTGGCATTTCCACCAGCCATAGAGAAGACTGCCTTAACACCTACATTTCTCATCGCATTAATGGGATCCTGTCCTGGAGCTTCACTCAGGTACTAATACTAAACTAATCATTTCAATTTGTGGTAAGTGTACTTGGCTTTGTTACACGTTGCTTTTTCACTAATTTCATAACTTTTAAATAATTTTTATGGTGCTGTGTAGTTTGTGCTTTCTGAGTGTAACATTTTATGAGTGTTGGATGACCGTGGATTACGTGGTGTCTGTTGGCCACAGTCACTCTTAATTGGTTGTTCATCCCTCGGTGTTATTACTCGTGCATTCCACCTTTTTCGTCCCTAGAATATTTCTCATATACGGCAGATCACCCCTTTGCTACCCTGGTACTTTGGGTTTGTCTTCGGGACACTTACCCTATCTTCTGCAATCCGGCCGAAGGAGGATAAAGAGGGCCATAGTTCCTCTCACACAGACTACGGTGTTGAAGTTGGGACCTCAACAGCAGTGCTCGTCACCAGTTGACACTCGCATGGAGGGTGCTGACTAGCTGTCGTGGCGAGCGGACGTGTCCGCTGCTCGCTCCAGGCCGTTTGGTGCTTGTTGCAAGTTTTGGCCGTTTGGGGGCCTGTCTCTTGCTCGCCTGTGCTGACGTGGACTTCAAGATGGGGGTCCCCCTCCCACCCATACTGCGGGGTCAGTCTGTGGGCTTGGAATTTTCCAGCCGGGCTCGGGTACCTGGAGATCGCGCGGGTGTGTGAGCAGCTGGACGTTCCTGTGATGGACATCTACGGCGTCGAGCTGGTGACGGCCCGTCGTGTGATTATTAAGTTCACAACGGAGTTGGCGTACCGCGACTTTCTCCGTCGCTACGAGGGGCGGACATTCCCTCTGCCGGATGGTGCGGGCACTGTTTCAATCTCTGATCGGAGTGGTGCCCTCACCTACGTAAGCGTGCATGGGGCTCCATTGGAATTTCCAGAGGGTCTGCTCCGGCGGTACTTCGGCCGGTTTGGCGCCGTCGTTAGTGTGCGGGTGAACGTAGTATCTTCGAGCCCACTAAAGGGTGTAAGGACGAAATTCGCACCCTGGGCATGAGGCTCCGGGAGGATATTCCGTCCTCTTTGCGTCTGATGGGGTACACAGTTCGTGTGTTTTACGCCCGCCAGCCTCGGACGTGTTATCGTTGTGATCTTTGGGCCATCAGGCTGCTGGACTGTTCTGCGCCGGCCTCTGCGCATGTGAACCTTTTCAGTGAGGAGGATTTTCCAACCGCTTCCTGTGGAGGAGGTTTTTCTGTGGCTATGGATGATTCTCCGGCCGCGGATGTGCCCCCTGTGTCGCCTGATACGCACCCTGTGGTGGTGACTGCTTCCTCCGGAGGGTGTGTCATCGCCTGGTGATCATTCTGCTCCGCCCAGTGCCTCTGGGATTCTTCGGCCGACGCTCTGCTCGCATCCCCCGTCTTCCCTCGGCTGCATCTGTCCATGTCCCTGCTCCCTCGACGTCTGTTCCGGATGTGCTGGGTGCCGGGGTGGTTCCGGCGCTCCCCCATGTGTCAGGCCTGGTGCCCATGTGGTTTGAAGATGCTGCGCTACTGCGGCGTGCGTCGGCTCGCCTTGCTTGTGTTGAGCGTGTGTCTGCGTCAGCCTCCGGGTCTGATGATGTGCGGCCCAGCCTAAGCGTTCCCGGCTTTCGTCGCCTGCATGGGCAGACGTTGGCGAATTTGACGCTTGTGAGTCTGCAGGCGACAGAGGGGTGGCTGCGGCTGCATTGCGTACTACGGTAGAGGTGGAGGTGCATTTGCCAGTGGATGCCTGTGACGGTCTTTTGGCCTCCACTTCCGATCTCGGTGCTGCGATTTCCGGCTTCGAATGCATCGCCTGCGTCGGATGACTCCGGTTCTTCGTGGGGGGTGGTGCCCCTGCTGAGGTCCGTGGTGAGCGGGGTGGCCTTGTGATGCTGTTGAAAAAGACTGCTCGCTCTGGAACTTCTGTGACTCCGGCCTCAGTCCCCGGTTCCTCGACTACGGTCTCGCCACCTCTTCCTTCTTCAGCCGTCTCTTCAGTGTCTACTGCGGTCTCGTCCCCTGCTCAGTGCGTCCGGAGACGTGGCCGTCTTGGCAGCACCTCGTCCGCTTTATCGGTGTCGTCTGCTACGTCGGGGGGCGTGGCGTGTGCTCTCAAGCCTCGTTATGCAACTTGCGCTTTTGAACTTCGGATGTACCCGTTCTCCGCCTGACCTGGAGATTCCAGTGTTTATGCCGGACCCGCGGCGGTTGGGGGGTCGTCGCCCCACCGAACAGGAGTATATGATTTGGAGGGCTATAAACTAAAGTATCCTCGTTCGTTGTTCCCTGACAAGTATCTTTCTTCCGAGGAGTTGGCTTTGCTTGACCGATGATTCTTTTATGTATTGTGGGTTATTGACGGTAGTGTGCTTTGTGGGGTGGGTCGGGTGTGTGCATGGGTGGGGAGGGTATGTTTACCGGTCCCTGCGTGCTCCGGTTTGTGGTTGTGGGTTTATATTCTGTGCGTGCGTATGGTTCCTGTGTGTGTGTCTGGTAATGGTTGGTATGTTTCCTTTATTATGTTTTGTGGTTTTATTGGTTAATTAGTGTTGTTTGTGCGCTTGTTTGTGTAGTGCTGTGTGCACCTTCAGGCTTGTGGCGTGTATGGATTGTTCCTGTGTGTGGTTTACTTTTTATATTCCTGTCTTTTTGTTTTTGTTATTTTCTTATTAGTATTTTTTGTTCATGTTGGTGCATCTCCGTGTGTGTTTACGGTGATGGTAGCCTTGTTATGTTTATTTTTTTCCTGTTTAAGAATCACTTCTGTGTTGTATTCCGATGTTTTTTGTTTTCATTATTGGAATTTGGTTTGTATTTATTGTTGACTTGTTTATTGTCAATTTATTGTTTACCTTGTTTTTTGTAAATATTTGTTGTTTTATGGTCGGGGCCCTTCCGTCCGGCGTTTTGTCTTGTGTTTCAGTACGTATGTCCTTTGTTTTATTTGCACGTGTATGATTTCTTATTGTGTCTGTGGTTTTGTTGTATTTTATGTATTTATTGGCATGCTTGCATGTAAAATTCAAAATAAAAAAAAATAAAAAAGTTGACACTCGCACCCCTACGCGTCGGTCAGAGATTACGATACTTACACAGGTAGGGACTTGGCAATCTTTTTCCTGAGCACAAAGAATGCTAATTCTTTAAGTGTCATCTAGTTAAGTAGGAAACCCCTGTTTCTGTCCTATAGAGACCCGGCAATGTATCCCTACATTCTTGGATAAACTTTTCACTTTTGAAACTATCAAGTTTCATTTATTTTAGTAGGATTTTTTTGCCCTTATTCTCGTATATAGAGTACCGGGTACAAGATTTCTCTGCGTTTTGATTATTTAATCACTTAACATCTAATATTAACGTTAATTGTTTTCACTTTAACGATTGAATCCCACAGGATAGTCACCAGTTGCCACTTCATCCTGTTACTGACACGTATAATACCACAGGTATATTCTCTATACACCTGTTTGATATCTCCAAATGTTTCGTCTCTCAGCATTTCGTAGTGATCCAGCAAGTGAATTAGGGAACTTAATTCGTGCCAAGAAGACAGAATTACAACCTCTAGCACATGAGTACCACCTAGATGTTCCCCATGGAGCCAACAAAGTGAATTGCATAACCTTATCCTTGACCACCCCTTAGATAATGGGAATTATGGACTCTGATTCTCACGAAAACTATTCCCTTGCAGATCGGTATGCTCTGGCAGCTATGAAGTTAAGTTAGAACTAGCAAAAGTAGAGCGTGAACACCAAAAAGAAGCTCTACAATTCCAGAAACAACAGGCTGCCCTAAAGAAAGAATAGGAACGCTAGGCTGCCCTAAAGAAAGAGAACAGGAACGCGAGGCTGCCCTAAAGAAAGAAGAACAGGAATGCGAGGCTGCCCTAAAGAAAGAAGAACAGGAATGCGAGGCTGCCCTAAAGAAAGAAGAACAGGACCGCTAGGCTGCCCTTAAGAAAGAAGAACAGGAACGCGAGGCTGCCCTAAAGAAAGAAGAACAGGAATGCGAGGCTGCCCTAAGAAAGAAGAACAGGAATGCGAGGCTGCCCTAAAGAAAGAAGACCAGGAACGCAAGCTGCCCTACAACGTGAGCATGAGAGGGAACAGCTTGACGTAAAATAACATGATCTGGAGATACAACGTGAAAACGATAAGAAGCAAGCCGATAGTGCTCTAGAATACCGCAGAAGAGAACTCGACTTGGAAACTACACACCTCACTCGGCGCCAACAAGCTGAAGCTAAACTTCCCGTAAGCTTTAACATCTCCCAGGCAAGTAAGTTAAAGCCACCATTCGTTGAAACAGAGATAGATGTGTTTTTTACTACTTTTGAGGCCTTAGCTAAAAGAATTAGCTGGCCTGAAGATCAAGGGTCTACCCTTCTCAGAGTGCATCTCACAAGTAGAGCTGCAGTTACTCTCAGTACCTTAGCGTCTGAGAATGACTACCTGATCCTAAAGCAAGCAGTTCTAGACGCCTACCTTCTCTCCACCGAAAGCT